>MU226894.1:1623977-1642565 GCA_018584345.1 Thuja plicata
AAACCCCAGCACTCCAAAACCTGCACAATGTATTGATCAAAAACTATTACAGTTACAATACACTTGCAATGCAAGTTCTTTCAGAAGATTTCAAAACCCTTGAAGACAAATCATGGCAGCATAAACTATTCCAACAATACACTCGCATCGCTTATCTTCGCAACCCTAAAAAATGCTTATATCATGCACTTCACTTTTTAGGGCTACTCCTAACGATAACCATATTAGGGTTTTTACCATTCTCCGAGAAAATAGGAAACCCAAAATTTTTTCAGGGCGATGCCCCGAACCCCACGATTGGGGAAGAGTGTACAGTACTCACATTTATCAGTTGCCACATGTCTTCATCTGTCATAGAACCTTCCTGACATAGCTCTTACGTGTCATAGGAATTCGTCATAACCGTTTTAGCCATGATCTCCTTACACAATTCAAGATGCCGGCACATCAACATTATTTGCAAGAAATACAGATTACAAAACAAATAATAAGAATAGGAATTATCCAAGGTTGAGACACCTTATTCCTAACAATTTGACTGATGTTATGTGGAGGAGCCATTTCTAGTATAACTTTAACTTTAGTAGGGTCTACCTCAATTCCTTTCGCTAAAACAATGAACCCTAGGAGCTTCCCTGATTGGACCCCAAAGGCTCATTTCATTAGGTTGAGCCTAAGTTGAAACTATTCCATTTGATCCAATATCTTTCTTAGGTTAGCAATGTGAGTACCTCTTTCTTTGGATTTAGCCAATGTGTCATCTATGTAATCCTTCATGTTCTTGTGCATCATGTCATGGAATATTGTTGTCATGGCTCTTTGATATGTTGCACTAACATTCTTTAACCGAAAGGCATGAAATTCCAGCAAAAGGTGCCCCATGCACATGTGAATGCAGTCTTCTCTTGATCCTCAGGGGCGATCTTGATTTTATTATAGCCTGATAATCCATCCATTAATGAATACATCTGGAAGCCTGCTATAAGATCTATGATTGTGTCTATGTTAGGTAGATGAAATTTATCTTTCGGACATGCTTTGTTCAAGTCTTTGAAGTCCTACAGATCTTGATAGATTTATCGGATTTAGACACGGGGACCACATTGGAGATCCATCCTGCATAGGCAATGACTCAGATAAACCCAGCTTTCAACAATTTTTCTAGCTCTACTTTTACCAATAATGCAACATGAAGATGCATTTTCCTAAGTTTTTGTTATACAGGCTTGATCCTGGGAGCTATAGATAAGTGGTGCATGATTAGATTAGGATCTAGCCCTGGCATATCAGTATAGGACCATGCAAAGTTAATCTTCTTCTCCTTTAGGAACTCTATGAACTGTGTCTTCTCCTCTTCTAATAAATATTGTGCAAGGTGGACTATTTGAGGATTTTCAACAGTGCCCAAATTTACTGGCTATGTTGGTTCAATCAGTACCAAAGATCTTTCATGAAAGTGTTTAGGGAGGACATCAAGAGTCTCATCCTTTGGCACCTAAGAGAGTTTTTCACCATTGGATACATCTTTTTTCTTTACTATTTTGGGATCTGATACTGCCATAGAGTGGTTTTCACCATCAGTCTTCTTTTTCTTTTTATTTTTCAATTTTTTACTAAGAAACCTGATATCCTCCTGTGACATGCTCTCGCTCCTTGCATTGGTGGAAGAAGGGTAAGGTTCATAAGCATTGAGATAACAATCTATGGTGTGGTCATTAGGAAAGTCGAGGATAGGAGTAGGATCTAGTTTAGTCCAATCAATTAAGTTGGGAAGTACCAATGTTAGAGAGTCAGTCTCTGGAAAGGACAACATCGTGTTAGCATCAAGACCATTAACTGACATGACATGATCTGTTAAGTTAATTCCTTCGATATTTAGATCAATAAGAGTGAGATCATTGTTAAAAGGGTCATTGTTAGTTATATGCAGACCAAAATCTAGTGACTCGTCAGTAGAAATCTCATCATCATCTCTCCGTAAAAGGAGACTTCTTGCTTGTAGTCTATGAAATTCTTCTAGACTTATGTATTCACCAGTGTCTCCATCAATGATCGGGGGAAGGAACTCTTCTTCTACTTCAGGAGGATCAGTATCATTGGGAGGAGTGTCAGATTGTTTACTAGGAGCTGAGGGAGCTGCAAACATGTGAATTGTATCTATTCCAATATCTTCAGTGGCAATAAATAGCTCTTCCCATTCATAGTCATGAGAGTCTGTGACATCATCATCAAACCTGTTTAAGTATTCAGCAATGGTTATTTGATGTACCCAGTTAGTTGTATGTAGATCAAAGTGGGGTAGATCAAGGACATGTGAAACTATGACCAATTGCCCCCAGTTAGGATGTAAATCCTATCATCCGGGTGTCTCTTGAGTAATTATTGCTATGGTGTCTCCTACCTCTTGAATGGGAGGTTGTGCTAGTAAAGGGTTGTGAATATCTTGTGGTACCTCAAAGATGGGTACATAGCATTCTCCTTGGTAGTTGGGGTCCTATGTGCCAACATGTAATAAAATTTTATAGGACCACTACTCTAGTTCATCTATTTCATCACTCCCTTTATCTGAGTGTGGACTCTCTTTTGAAGCAGGTTTATTAGTTTTAGCATTAAAACCCAATCCTATTTTATTGCTAGTATTTCGAAACTCCATGGGTATAGGCTCAATAATCCCTTGTCCTATGTCATTTAGAGGTCCTTTTCCTTTTTATCCCTTTTGTTTGAGGAAATCATATCCCTTTCCATACTGTTCTGGGGATATCTTCACATGTTTGACCTCAGCTTCTACTGGTTCTCCCTTGTAAAGCAAGTCCAAGACTGCATGTTCTTCTATGTTATATGAAGAACATGTGGATGCCTTTACCATGCTAGTTTCTTTGTTTACTTTTGGTTCTTTGGATGCTATAGGTGTGAATGTTGAAGAAGGTTTTCCGTAGGATCTTGGTGACACCAGAAGTTCTATCAATGAGGGAGTCATGTCCAGCCTGTACTCTCCCATAATTGTTTCTTCAATTTTCAAGGTTTTTCTAAAACCCTTCATAACCAAGCCTCTTGGCTATGTGGGATCATGATACCTACTTTGATATGGTTGCAAGTGTAGTTAGCATCTACAGGAATCGTCACTTCCACCCCATTATGTGGAAATTTTATGCATTAGTGGTAATTGGATGGTACAGCTTGCATCTCGTGAATCCATGGTCTTCCTAGTAGGATATTGTAGGCCAATGGTAGATCTAGAACTTGACATATAATGTTCCTCTCAATCGGTCCAACTCTGATAGGTAGAACAATAAGACCTATGGCGGATCTTTCTTCCTCATCATAAGCTTTGATAGTTATCTTGCTTCTAGAGTCAATTGTTTGTTCTGAGAGACCTAGTCTCTTGATTAGATCCAATGTACAGATATTCAATCCTACACCTCCATCTATCAACATGCATCTAACACGGGATTTATGAATAAGGACTTCAATATGGAGGGGTTGATTATGTGGATGTGTCAATTTTTGTCATCCTCTTCAGAAAAGGAGAGGTGGTGTGGCGCTGAGATGTGATTGACCATCGCTTGGAACATGTCTATATTGATATCCTTTGGGACATTAGCAGCATGTAGAGCTTGTTCTAGGATTTCCCTATGCACTATGGATATTTTGAGAAACTCAAAAATATAAATTTTGGCAGAGGTCCATTGTAATTGGTCTACCAAGTCATATTTTGCTCTAGGAATAGTAACCACATGTTTTGCTACTGGTTTAGGAATAGTTACAATAGGAACCATGGATGTTGATGTCAATTTTGGAGGTCCTTTAATTGTAACCTATGCTTGGCTCCATGTTACAGCATCTGAGTGGAATGAGACACCTTTGATTGTAACCACATTGATGGATTCGGTTTTAATGTCAAGCATATTAATCACATTGTCTTTTTTGGAATAGGTGTAGTTTACCTCATTACTCTTCCCTTTAGATGTTTCTCCTTGATCGTAATTAGGAAAGGGTGTATTGAATTATGTATGATCCTCATTAGTAGTGTGTCTGTCTACTTCGATCTTACCTCCTTCGATGAGGTCATGGATGACATGGTTAATCTTGAGGCAATTATTCATCTTGTGTCCCTTGTTTTTGTGAAAGACACAGTAAGAGTTATCATCCCACCACCTGGGTTTGACCATTGGTTCCCATGGTTTGGAATCTAGGATAGTTATAACTTTGTTATCCAATAGTGTTTTTAGAAGAGTCTCAAGAGGCTCTCCCAAAGGAGTGAAAGTTCTTTGGGGTTTCAATGTTCATGTCTGACCCTTGCTATTATCATTATTTTCTTTGGGTACAGGAGTTGTTACCTTAGCATCCTTACTTGCTTGCATGCCATTAGTTAGATTTAATACCTCAGGTTTAGGATTAATGTTAGAGGCATCAACCACTTCGTAATTAACAACTTTTTTGTTTTGTTTCCACCATTTAGGCTTGAGTTGGAGTTGTTGGTCTTGTTTTTTTTTTCAAGGGTGATCTCTCCCCTTTTGACCATGACTTCCTCAATACAAAGGGAATTTTTAATCATTCTGTCAAAGCTTGGAGAGTCTTTCATTTGTAATGCATAGTTCAATTCAGGTACTAGATTATTAATGAATATCTCCATCTTCTCTATTTCGGGAATGGCCCTTGAATATCATGCAAAAATATTCTTCCATCTTTGTAGGAAGTGCGTAAATGATTCTCCAATTTGTTTTTTGGTGTTACATAGGTCCATCATAGCTACATCATGTTGGATGTTGTAGGAGTAATGTTGAATGAACCGTTGGATCAACTCCTCGAATGTCTTGACCTTAGGATTTAGTTTTGAGAACCACTCTATGGCATTACTTCCTAGACTTCTTGGAAATAGTCGCATGAGGTATGTGGGTTCGTGCATGTATTCTATGCTAAGAGAAAATAATTCCCTCACATGGTCATGTGGGTCAATTTCTCCCATGTACTTTTCATACTTTGGCCTTGCCACGTTGGGGGGAAACGGGACCATAGTTATACTCTTGTCAAAAGGAAATGGACAAATGGCGTCCAAAGAGTATTTTGTTTCAGGTTTCTCCTTCTCTGGTTTGAGATTTGTGAGCTCTATTTGCATTAAATTGAGTTGCTTGGTGAGAATGGATATAGGATTTGGTGCCTCCTTTTCTTTGAGTTTTTCTACATGATAATCCTTGGGTAATTTAACACTTGTGGATGCTAGATGGATGAAGTACTTTTCTTTATTGTCATCAATTATCCATTCCAATATCTTGTGGAATCATTTACTCTGTTTGATTTTTTCGTACTCATCTTCAGGGATCTCCCCTTCACTATCTGATACAAGCGGTCCACCTTCAAATTTGGGTCCTTCCTCCTCATCTATATCTCTGGGTTTTTGGTTTTTTCCATCGTTATACTCCTCAAAATCCTCACTCCATCTTCGAGTGTCGCTATCCATTTGAGGGGAATCTAGATCGAGAAGGGAACTATGAGAAGTTTCTCCTTGAAAGTGTGGTGTTTTAGGAGGCACTTTTGATCCTTTAGAAATGTACTTGTTGCGTCTTGTTTTAACCATGAAGTTGTTCCTCAACTTTTTCAACGTTTCCCAATAGTGCAAGTGAGAGTTTCAGATTGTTCAAGTGGGCATGTCTAGGTAAAAGTAACTATTTTTTGTTGGTGGATGTAAATGATTCCAGTGTCAGACGGTTAGAATGCCTTGATAGTGAGCTGGGAACCAAGTTGTTGGTAGAATGCGGGTAGACCACATGTATTGAACTGATCATGAAAGACGGACTAATCATGAAAGGTAGGCGTTTCAAAAAAGTTTTGAAATTACAACAGGGAGACTAGAAGAGACAACAGGAACCAGCTAAAGAGATAAAAGGGTATCCTAATCAACTGAGACTTTCTAAGAAAAGTGTCTATAAGTACCCTATGTCATGAATGTGAGCCCCCAGATGCGAGCCTCTGATGATACCATATGCGAGCCTAGAATCTAGATGTGACTATGTGCTGACCAAATGCAAGCTAGAATACCAAATGCAATCTTAAATACTGCATGCAACTTGGGAAATTTGGGATGCGATCTTATGATGTTTTTGTCAATTTTGGTCAGTTCTGAAAAGTTCATCTTCGAAGTGCGTAAAGTTGCTTGTTTCCAGATTGTGTTAAGAGATGTCGTAATACGTGAAAAACACTTGTACTCCAGGGTTTGAAATTTTTTGATTGTTTTGAGGAGCTTATCTTTTTAATGGTCTTTCAAACATGTCAAAAAAAAATTTCATTGTTAGGAGGGTGAAACAAACACTCATCTTTTCCTATTCTCTAGGCGGAGGATGAAAATCTTTGCTCATTGACTCAGGTACACACTCAAATGCTAATCAGAATACAACCATCACCAAACACACAATGGCTCCAGTCATGATGTTGTATTAGCCCACTCCAAATGCAAGTGAGGGCACAATATGACAAGTGTCTTGGGGTAATTAATTTTTTCCTTGCACAAATATTACCACCCTTTTAGGGATGAATCAAGAATTCTTTCAGTTGAAGTTGTTGTAGATTATTGGGAAATCCATTCGAAACTGTACCCCATAGAATTGCATAGTGCAAAATTCAGGCGTATCGCCCTATGAGTACCTAAATATATGTAGTCTTGCAAGCAAGATTCAAGAAGCTCCACTCTACATATACCCAAATATGTTCAAGGAATGATGTCAAAATTCCATGAACAAAACTAGCTCCGTCTTCCGAGGCTTTAGCCTATGAGGAAGAAACTATTTATAGTGAGTTGGAAGGGTTGGCGTAAAACCTCTCCTCACTTGGTTCATTCCTGAGATATTTTTTCCTCAATTGACATGCCCTCTACTGTTTAAGTATATGTACCAAGGATTGGCAAGCTTTGGATGTCTGGATTTCTGATTCTTTCAAAGAAGAAGAGCATACTCTCCTAATCTAAACCATTTTCTTCCAAAACATGTAAAGCAATGTTCATTCCCTCAAGCTATGTTGAGCTTGATTTAATTTGTTCCTATTTAAGAAAAAAAATAAGATTGCTTTGAAAAGGAAATTTTGCCTTGTTCAATTAGCCACAAGATTTAGTGAGTTGCTTGTCCAATTACTGATCCAAATTGAATTTAAATGATTGAAATTGTTCTTTGATCCCATAGATTTAATGCTTTGATTTGTCCAATTTCTATTTCCAAAAGAAATTATACGATGTAGTTGTTCATTGAACCACAAGATTTAGTGATTTGTGTTGTTCATTTACTGATCCCAAATGAAATTAAATTGTGAGATTTCTTTTTCATTTACCTCCAAATTCCATTCAACCAATAAATTGATATGTGAGTTTCTAATTTTCCTTAAAAGGAAAAGAGCATAATTCTCTAGTCAGTTTAGTGATAGATTGGAATATGTATCTTAATTTTGAAAGCAAGTGAATAGAGGTCAAGATGGGGGTTGGGCAACCTGAAAAACCAAGTTAGTGTCTATTTATTTAAGCTCCCACAAAAACCTTCAAGAACAACCTACAAACACTTGTTAGGCTACAAAATACCAAAAACACAACTTTTCAAAATGTTAGAGTTAGGCAAACAAAGTGTGCAAACTTTCTAACCAGATGCGAGCCTAAAAAATCACAGAATGTGAAACAGTATACTGTATGCGACCTTTCTTACCAGATGCAATAATATGCTCCCCAGATGTGAGCCTGAGATAAAAATGATTTAGGAAATCCCGGATGTGAGCCTCGTTTACTACGGTGTGATGGCATATCCCAGATGTGATCCAGAATGGTCAAAAACGAGCGTGTAAAAAAAATTTGGCCATGCAAATTAGTGAAAAATTGATTAAAAATGAGGCCAAGTTGGAAATTTAACCCCATGGTGGGTGCCAAAAATGTGTGTGTATATTTGTGCACCAGTTATCTACGACACAACACTTCAATACATCATTTTGTTAGTGAAAAATAAGGGTTAATGAGCATATAAACCATAACTTTGACTTATTGCTTTCTAACTAGGATGAGTGTAGCAAATAACATAAAAGCCCTTAGATTTATGCTAAATACCAGTGACATAAACAACCTAGCATGAAATATTTGATTTAAAACAAGCTAAATGATGAGAAAACATGCATTCTAGCTCTAAGAATGTAGATAATAACAATGCATAAGCATAAACTATGAAATGAAATATGAGTTTAAGTCTATCCCAACAACATAACAATGCATTTACAAATATGAGATGAAGGCTCTTTTGTGCTCCAAAATGAATACTATTTATTGAAGAATGAGAGAGAGAGAAAGAGGGGAGACAAGGTTCATTAATGAGTTGAGGGACTCATTAATGGTGGTGTAAGAGCCATTAATTCCTTGAGCATTAATGAGGCATGGAGGAGACATGGGCTTAAGGCATCTTCATTAATGAGGCATTAATGAAAGCCTTAAAGAAGCATGGGAAGGGTGTAAGAGGATGGATTGAGAAGGTGGACTTGAGTAAGGAATCTTGAGATTCCTTGACTTTCTCAAGTGGGTGGAGTTGTTAATCATTCCTTAATGGAATGTGACAACATTAGGAGGTGGGTTAGGATTAGAATTAGAATTATGTTTAGATTAGCAAGGGTGAATGGGTTGAGAAGGGTTAGAACCTAGGGTAGAAGTGGTTGAGATAGGTTAGCTTGGGGTTTAAGGGAATATTAATTAAATGAATTAAACTTATTTAATTCATTTAAAATATAGGAATTAATTATTTAAGCAATTAAATTGCTTTTTAATAATTAAGGGGACTATAGCCATTTTAATTAAATTAAATAGGCTAGGGGAATGGGTTAATTGCAAGTGGGTAATTGATTTAGGGATTTATTTAATTCCTAGCAAATTAATCATTTTTAGCCATGTATTTGATTGATTTTGATTTTGGCTAAAAGTAAATAATTTAGTGATTTGATCACTTTAGGAGATTAAATTGATTTCAAAACAATTATGCCAAGTAGTAACAGGGTCATTTGGACATAATTGGGCGTATGATCACACTTAGGAAAAATAGGGTCCATAATTGGAACAGACCAAATTTAGGTGGTTACACACTCAATCTTAGTATCTTTCTTCATCATTTCGTTGAGTGGTTTTACGATCTCAGCAAATCTAGTGATGAACCACCGAACAAAGTTGATCTTCCCAAAGAAAGACCTCATTTCCTTCTCGCTACCAGGAATTTGTAGGTTTAGTAGTGCTTCAACTCTCTCAGGGTCAATGGACATACCCTTCTTGGAGACAATATGCCTAAGCAGCTTCCCTTCAGTGACCCCGAATATGCATTTCTTAGGCTTGAGGGATATTCTATACCGGTGACATCTTTCACAAATCTGGGTGAGGTGGGTGGAATGGTCACGCCTGTCCTGAGAAAACATGGTCAAATAATCCATGTAGATGATTATGCACTAGTTCACAAGGCCCTTGAACGCAATGTCCATAGCCTTTTGAAATGTGGCCCCTGCGTTGATCATGCCAAAGGGCATTCTTCGGTAGGCAAACGTTCTCCACTTGGTGGTGAACATTTTTTTATCTCTATCCTCATACTTAACCATGAATTGGTTATACCCAGAGTACCCATCCAAGAAGGACATTATTTGTGATCCATTCACAATTTGCAATACCTCATCTAACGAGGGGAGAGGGTGATTATCTTTCTTGTAAGCTTTGTTCAAATTTCAAAAATCCATGCAAAGGAGAATTTTGCCACTTTTCTTTCTCACAGGGACTAGGTTGGAAACCCACGTAGTATGTCAGATTGGAAAGATTATCTGGGTTGATAGTAGTTTTTGAACCTCCTGATGAATTAGAGGCTTGATTAGTGGGTTGACTGGTCGTTGCTTTTGTTAGAAAGGATTGGCGTTAGGTTTCAGGGGGATAGTATGAGTCATAATAGATGTATCATAAGTTTTCAAGTCCTCAAACCCCCATGAGATTACATCAATGTATTCTTAGAGAACCGTGAGAATCTTCTCCTTCTCCTTAGGGGAGTAGGAGTTGCCAATGTGTATCATTTTCTCTTCACCGGGCTGGCCGATGTTGAATTTCTCAAATCTTCCTCCCTCAAAGGAGGATGATATATTTTCCTAGCCCTTTGGGTCTAAGTCAAAGAATCGTTCAAGTGTTACCATCCCCTTAGGGATGGTGTTGGTTGGTAGGTCCATGATCCCGTTGTCTTCATCACCCTATCCAGTATCATCATGATCTCTCTCTTCCACTATCTGTTCTTCAAAAACACCAACATTGGCCATAAAGGCCAGGATATGTTGATCATCCTCAAAGACCTGAAAATGGGTGACATTGTCTTGAATGGACGTGGTGGGGATCATCTCAATGGAGAATCTCTGGAGTCAAGATCTAGCCATTGGCTTGAGCGTGCTGGAAGAAATGGCAAAGGCATCCGAGACATATTTCCATCTCTGAGGAATAAGATCAATGCTGAAGGCATAAAAATCCTAAATAAGGCTCCATGCCTAGTTGTGGTATGCATCTAGCCTTTTATCATGACAGGTGTATTGACTCTGAACTTTCTTAACTATAAACTCAGAATCACCCAGGGCCCAAAGGCAAGTGATTCCTTTCCTTAGTGCAAATAGGAGTCCAAGGACCAAAGCCTTGTACTTTGTGATGTTGTTCATGCAGTTGAAATACAACCTAAAGGATGTAAGGAAGGATTTCCCCCACGGTTTGATCAACTCCACTCCATCCCCACAACCTTGTTTAGATTGGGACCCATCAAACTTAAGGGTCCACAAGTCATTGTTTGTTATCTGGGGCTGGGAAGACAAAGTGGTCTTTGGATTTTTTTTGGGAAGATTGGGAGGAGCTTCCTCTAGTGCTGATGGTACGTGGGTGAGGTTTTCCTCTGAATAGATTTCTGGTTGGGATCCCCAGATGAACAACACCGAGGAGGTACTACTAGTAGAAGTACTAGGTCTTAGGGAATCATTTGTCTATTCTTCCTTTTGGAGGGTGTTGATGTGTCAGGTAGCATAGGCAAGGCAAGGTTCACACTCTAGCTCCAAATGTTTCTGGTAATGCAATCGGCACCAAGTGTCAAACAAGAGTGTGGTGGGGGTCACTATGGTACCTTGAGAGTTAACCTTAACCCTCATTTTTTCTTCTAAGTCCTGGATGAAACTATGGGGTCCTCCCCAGGTGTGAAATCGAATGTTAAGATCTCAAGGGGTTGGTACACCCTGAGAGAAGTCTTAAAGAAGAGGACTCCATTTACCCTCTCAACTTTGGTGAGGGCCTGTTTCATCTAGTGCTCACTTTCAACCTGGATCTAATTAGATTCTCCCTCCTAGGGGAGCCACAAGTGGGAAAAGGTCGTCAAGAAATATCCATTCAGGTACTTGGACCAATTATGACTTAGTAACATCCCATAAGTCTCTAGGATGTCCACCACTTAGATGTCAATTATGCTAGCTATCCTAGGGTCCTAGATGAGTTGAATCTAGATGTTCTTCAGTTCACCCACCATTTTTAGAGTATTTTTATCCAGCTATATTACTGCACCATTAGACAGGGTGGGGTGGAATCTAAGCTTCTGGCATATGGATAAAGGCATGACATTTCCCGAAGCCCCAAAATCTACCAAGAAATTATGTATATTCTTCCCTTGTATGTTTAGTCCAAGTAGGAAGGGAGGATCTTTAATATTTCCCTAGAAGATAGCCACATTAGCATCATCAAAAGAGATAGTCTTGGGTGGGTGACTGATGGATTTTGGGTTTTCCAAGAGGTTTAGAAGAGACTTCTTCTACTTGGGATAGTTCAGCAAAACCTCCATTAAGGTCATGGAGGTGGCGGTTTGTTCTAACACCTTCGTGATGTCAAACCTTCCTCCCGAGAATTGGTGGCTTCCCTTGGTCAGGTCCTTCACTTGGTTAGAGCCAGGGCCCTTTTGAGGGATAAATCAATCAGTCATGTTGTCCCAGAGAGGAGTGTCTTTGGGGGGTGTGGGCATGTAAACTAGTCCTTTACCAGCATGACTTTGAGTGTTTTATGGAGTACATGGGTTGGTGAAGGCATTGGACTCAAAGGCTGGAATTGATTCATCAAAGAGCCCTTGTAGTTCAGGTTCCTCTTCATCTTCTCTTCCTATTTCAAACAAGATGGTTTCACAGGTGAACGCATCATGAGTGGGCTATTGTATAGGAGGCTCTAGGGGAGTAGGATCGTAAGTTTGTTGTCTGTCTAGCTAAGAAATCATAATGACTTTTTCCAGCGTGGCATAGTTCACCTCATTATGAGAGTCTATGTTGTGCAATCTAAGCTAGTTAGTCATGGGCTTGAATTCCATGACAGGCGCAAAATGGGAAGATCTAGTGCTACCTTGATTGGTGTTTTTGTTGGGAGGAGGACCTCCAGTATTAGCATTGTTGTTCCATTATTGTTGGTTGGGCCGAGGCCCATTGTTGAAATTTATTCCTCTAGGGATTAGAGTTGTGGGGTGCAAAGGATCCCACCTTCAACTAACCCATGTACATAGTCAGGGTAGACAACATTCGCTGGATGGATTCAACCTCAGCGGTCAACTAGGTATTCGCATCACAATGTGGCAGTTGTTGTTATTGGTTTCTCAGGAAAGTGACAGCATTCGCCAAAGTCAAGGGTGGAAATCCTCTAGCCGTGGATGTCTGAAAGAAAGGCACTCTAGGAGATTATGTTTGTGGTTGCTGCATTTTTTGCAGTTGGTTCTAGGGAAAGGATTCCAGACCTGGTGTTGTCTTAACTTGTGATAGGTACATGTACCGAGCCTGCTGGTCTATCAGTGGTGGTGGGGGATTCATGGCCATCACGGGGGCACCCATTGTCTTATTGGGGTTTTATCCTCTAGTGCAAGAAGTTCCATTGGGTATCATTTTAAAGGGCATGCTCTGTGTAATCCTGCCCAGAGATTTGTTAAGTCCACAGGACAATTCCAATGACAGGTTGTAATCTTTTGCCAAGGTATCATGGTTATTGTGGGCGGTAGTTCTCCAGAGGAGAGTGGCAAGTAAAGGTTTGATCACATTGAGATAGGTCTGGATGGTTACATCCATGGATGGGATGAAGGGACCCGTGCACCGCTTCAAGGCACATTGGAATCGGTGGTTAAATGTTGCAAGGGGTTGATTTGGTTCCTTCCTGATGGAAATGTACTGACTGTGGGACCATGTTGGGTCCACATATACATGGAAGGCCGCTAGGAAGGAAACCTCCATGTGCTGACAACTATTGATGGAGTTGGCAGGAAGGTTAAGGTACCGGTTCAGCTCGTTCTATCCCAGGGATAGAGGGAACATCCTGGTCACAATGTCTTGATGTTGGATCTGGTGTCGGTTAATGGCATCTTTATATTCCTTTAGATGCTCCTATGTAGTTCATGAGCCTAAATTCTCATATCAGAGACAAATCATTTTTGGGTGTGAAGGTAGATCATTGGTTGCACTGGAAAAGTTCCCATCGGGGACCTGGTATTTCAAAAATACGCAGCCATTGGGGACATTGGGTTCTGAACAGATTGAAATTTTCTCCCCAGGATAGTCTGGGAGATATGAGTGTACTAGGGTGTAGTAGATCCCCAGACAATGGTGGCTAACTTGGCTTTTGGGGTCTGTTTCTTTCGAGCAGGGGGCTTGAGTTCAACAAATCTTCTAGGTTTAAGAGCTAATCTAAGGATCCTTTCAAATCTTGCTGGTGAAAACATTCTAATCCCACTAAAGTTATGACTCCTAAAACTATGGCTTGGGGAACCCTCAGGCAGTGTGGAGTCTAAATCCTTAAAGGGGGACAAGCTCATGCTATCCTTCTAGCACCAGTTTCTGTTGATGGGACTTTGTGACTAGGTACGCCAACAGATGTAAGTTGTCACCAGGAACCGAAGTATTGGCCAACTTCACCTATAAAGGTTGTCCAGAGAAATGAGATTCCTCAAGCCTTCAAGCATAAGAGATTCAGGTCTCAACAATGTGGGAGATTAATAGGGAATGTGACTATTTTGTTTGGGGGGATAGCTAGTTATCTTGGCTCATCTTCTCTGGGATTTAGGTAAATGGGGTTTCCTGCAAGCATTCATTAACTTTAAAAGATATAACTGAGAGTTAGAAATATTTCATCTACCTATAGTTATGCCAAACATTCAAAACATCAACCAAGATCTAACATGCTACACTAAATACTGAAGAAAGAAACAACCATCAGCTCATATTTAATCAATAGCGAGGAAAAGAAGGTCATTAATCTACTTAAAATATCAGAGCAAGGGACATAAAGAACATACAAAACAAAATATCATTAATTTGGAGATCAAAATGCTAACAACATCATTGATAGAACCCTTTCTTCTTTGTTAACATGTTTCTTGCAAGCATTGGTGTGTACAACAATGGTGGCTCCAAGGGAGCATCTAACTACTGAAAGCTTCTAAAACTAAGGAGCATTGAGCTCTGTAACTAAAAATTGAGAAAAATAAAATGCTATTAGCTATGGACTGCAAAATCATCAATTTTTTCTACCCTTGGAATAAGGTCGGACTTATTATTTATACACAAGTTTTGACCTAAAACTTCCCTAGCTTATTTTACACTAAACAATATAATACTATTTCCGGTGGCGGGTACTACCTGTGCCACATTACAAAAGACCTTGAGATGGAAAAGGTCTGACATGTCAGAAGAAAGAGACAAGAAAGGTGGAGTGGAATAATCGTCCTTAAGAAGAGAGCCAGGAGGAGAAAAGGAGAAATGTGATCCCCCAGGGATCGAGGCTACATGCCTCATAAATGGGAGGGTGGCTCATTTCCTTTGATGTGCTAGGTGTTACGTTGGAGCGGCGCCTTGGGAAGACCACCTGTCAAAAGCATCCCCTGAGCTGACGTTCCTTGTTGTGATTACCTACTTTCTAATACTTTTATTAACCATCTGATAGTGACTGGTCAACTTTAGGAACCAAGACACTGGTCACTGAAATAATACAAAATTGTGAGATCCGAAGCTCCAGGATCAAGAAGCTTACGCTCCCTAAAGAATGAATAAATACAAAATACATCTCCTAAAAATCATCTCTGGAATCAGGAGAATTTTATTGTTCCTTGGTATCATTGAAGGTCTGTACGAGTTAGGCGATCCTGTCTTCATTGATGTCTTTGAGGCTGGCCTGGCGATACTTGGCCACATCTACCTGTTCGCCCAAACCTAGAACATTTTCCTTGAATTTTGTGGCCATCTTTGTTGTGTCATGGCCTTTGAGTACCATTTGAGTTATTCGCATCATTTTTGCTCCATATATCCCCTCTGAGGATCCATACCGAGACTCCATTAGCTCATCAAACTTTCCCATGATATATTCCTCTGGAGTGCATGTTTCAGTGCTAAAGGGATCAGCTCCAGAGACCTTTGATATAAATGACTTGTACAAATTAAAAGAATATTGAACTTCTTGGACTTTGTCATGCAAGGTCCCTACCATTTGCTTGATTACCCCCAATGTGAGGTCAAGTCTGGAGTGCTGGGTTTGGGCAAAGTCAAAAGACTCCTCTCCCAAAATTCTGGCCTTGGAGACAACTTCTTCTCTGATGATGATGAGTTCTTCCATCTCAGCCTTCTATGCTTCATAGTTTTCAATGTCTCCCTCCCATATGGAAATAGTATTTTTTTCCTGATGTAGAAAATTATTGGACGCATATAATTCTGGGAGTGTGGATACTAAGAAATGTCAAACATTTCCCACCTATTCTATAACCCACTCATCAACTGCCTGGGATTTTCTTTTCATCGCCCTTAATGATTCTATGTCACCCTGAGGGAGCGATGCCCTAGATGCAGAAACATCTGGGGGAATGCTAGTAATAGGCTACATGAGCTCTATTAGTAGCCCCATGAGGTTCACATTCTTTTCTTTCTCTGCACTAAATTTTTGGGCCTCCTTTCCATAATAGGCCTCTATTGCTTTGGCCGCTTCCTTCAACAAATCTAGCTCACCTTGTTTTCCTCTCTTCCCCAGTGACACTTTGGTGATAGAGTATTCATCAGCCTTAGCAATGGCTTCATCCACATCTGGGGAAGGTGTCACGATCACCGCAACAATATCTCCACCCGGCCCAGTCCGAAGAGTATGGACTGTCTAAGATTTCTTAGCTTTGGGAGGATTCTACATTTGGGCCATCATCTCCGCCAATGAGAGATGGGCCATGGGTGTTGCTGGGACATTCCTCTTCCAAGATTCTACCAACCATTGTGGCAGTAGAGGTGGCTTTGCTTCCAGTGTTCATTCCTTTTCTTCCCCTCTGGGATTTTGTTGTGCTTCCCCAATATTCTGAGCCGTTCCTCGCTCCTTTTCTATATTTTTAAGCCCATCAGCCAGATTTGTCTCAATAGTGCTTGTATTGTCTACACTAGCATCTACACCTTCAGCATTGTTGGGATCAAAAAACATTTCTCCAGGGTTCTATTCCCCACCCTATTGTTGTTCTTCATTAACCTCCTCCGTCAGAGTGTCCTCTTCAATTGGTGTATTCTCTAGAGGAGGTGCAGGTATCGGGCCAAGATTCAATGTTTGAGCTGCTGTGATTACCTCACTAAATGTTTCCTTTGGGAGCAACATCTTGAGCATGGCAGTTGAGGTTATGGTTGATCCTACTAGTCTGGTTCCCCCGACTGATGTCGGCTTCTCATCTTGTGTTTTCCTGCTCTTTGTGGTTCCTTCAACCTATATCTCTGGGACTTCAGAGATGTTCACTTGTTCTTATTCTTCTTCTCTCTCTCCCTAGGTTTCCTATTTTTGGGCAACTTCCTTCTCTAGGATGTTCCTTTCAAGAGGGGGTGTCATTTCCTCGTGGGCAATGATTTCTTCAAATGATCTCTTGATATCTCCTTGCAAGTTCCCAAATTCATCAGTTCCAAATAAATCATCAAATTCATCACGGGGAGGGGAGTTCTCAAGGATATCCTTGAGTTCTTTGTCTAGCTCTGAAGAGTCAGAAGAAAGGATTTGTACTTCTTGGATGCTTGGCATCCCAAGTTCTAGCTCTGCCTTTGATTGAGAGTTCTTTTTCTTCCTCCTATTTATCAAAGGGGGCCTTGCATCCATCACAGTTTTCGGCTCCTCGTCCACTCTTGTCATTGTTTCTTAGACCATCAATGCTACCAGTGAGGGGGAAGAAGGAGGACGGACAGGTCTGGCTATACTTACCAGGGTAGCCAACTGCATAATTAACTTATCCTTCATTTTTTGGGATACCGCCAATGTTTCTTGCATTTTCTCTATTATGGGGGTCATAGATGGGATTTTCAATGGGGCCCCCATTATCCTTTTTCCTCTGTCCTCCACTTGTGAGGAAGTTCCAGCCCTAGAAGTTGAGCCCCATACAAACAGGACAACTTTGCATGTGTTTCTTGGGAATGCCTTCTTAAAATACATGTGGCTACATTCGACCACATCATGGGTGAGACCCTCAATTGTTGGCCCTTCCTAGGTGTTCCAGTCTTCTATAGGAAGGGCCATCTTGTCTACTTCATTTTCCTTGTATTGTGGGTCTATTGTGGACCTGGTGTTCGAGATCTCATCTGGGAATTTTTGAAGCTTCAGCCTCTGCATCATCCCCAATGTCATCCGGATGAAGTGCCAGCTCCAAACTTCAAAATCATCCTAGCAATCTTCCCAAAAATCCTCCATGTGAAATGCATGGGGCTCTGATACTCAGGGAAGTGTCATTGCTATTTTTCCTAGCGGATCAAATTTTTTCTGCTCCAGATAGAATTCACTTAGGCCCAAGCTTTTAAGTTTGCTATCCACTTCTCTTTCTGTGGTCAGATTAGACAAGTAATTGCCATAGGTGATTAGGGAAAGAACATTTATTACCTTCATCACCGTGTAGAGGGCATGCAATTCCAAAATTTGCTGGTAGTATTCCAAAAGAATTGTTTTGTTCCCACAATGATTGAGCAACAAATAGGGTTTCCCAGAGAAACTGGTTACCCAAATATAAGTGTGCTACTAGATTTGAATGTAGTAGTGGCCATAACTTCTAACCAGATCCATTGCCTCCTTGGAGAGGTGGTACTCGGCATCCCTAGTATGTGTGAGGAGATTGTAGCAAATGAAGGCATCATTTAATTGGCAGAAGCTGAGGAAACTAGCCTCCCATTTGATTTGTGGGAAATAATCCCAAGGAGCCTTTTGGCCTGGATAGACCCCGAGCATGCCTTCTGTGAGAAACCTATTTGTGATAGTTCATTGTTTTGCCAGAGCCCAGAGAACGTAGGATGTCAGGTAGAATTTAGAGGTCCGGGTGACCTGGAGGAGTTGGGAATCCATGTGATTTGAGATGATGGTGGCCCAATCGAAGTATTTCTCACCGAAAGAGATACTGATCAAGAAGTAGTACATCCATGCAAAGAATTCCCAGGTGTTGGTGCTTAAAAATGCTGAATTGGATTTTCTATGGACTTGCCAATCCAATGTTTGGAAAACCAATTGTTTTTGGCCAACTAATGGGAATGATCGATTATGATCCTCTTCCCCTGCACTTCTAGCTCTGCAAGACCAAGGCGGGTGAACCTTTACCT
>MU226894.1:1652642-1672662 GCA_018584345.1 Thuja plicata
AAATAATGATTAGACCAGTGCCTTATTCTATCATGGGCAATAGAGTCAAGATCATTCCAATCTTATGTTCAACCTCAGAGACAGTTTTACAAGAAAAATTATCACTTCAAAGGTGTTATGGAATGTAAATGCAACCTAAAAAAAATTTAGAGATATTTCAAAAAGGTAATACTTCTTAGATGACAACTCAATTGACCGGGGCATCAATCAATAGAATTTAACCATGCAAAATGAGAAAACCAATTGAAAATATATGCACATCAAACTATCACTTTGAAGAAGTTCTATTGGTTTATCCGAGGGACTAATTGTAAAATAATAATGAAACTATTACACATGTGAAAGAAAAAGGACTTATCTTTATTGATTTTGAAAAAATAGTACATCTAGGTCCATGTTATACATGTTGATTAAAAACTATCCATATATGTGAAATTGTATTATATTGTATTGTCTTGTCTTTACATTTTACATTATGTATATATATGTGTTTGAGTGGTTTTCACACCTCCTTGAGGTGAAAAGACACAACCCTTATTATAAAATATTTTGAAAAAACACTAAACTAAGTAAAAAATAACTACCTAACTTTCGGATTTGGCTTTGGTCAAAAATCCAAAACACATTATGAAAAGCTAAGATTCTTGTTGGAGATAGGAAATTTGATTTCCCGAACTGGGTCGGTTTTAGATTTTTAAATTCGACCATCTTCAGCCTCTGTTGGCATCATCTTTGTAGCAAGTTGAAATTCCAGCATTTTCTAAAGGCTTCGATTAGTTAGTTCTATTTATTTTTGTCATAAAGCTTCCTTCCTTTAATTTTTTTAGTATGGAGAAACTTGCTTCTTGATAATGGATTGGGACTTCTAAATTCTCAAAATTTAGGGTACCACCACCAGGCATGGGGTTGTCTAAATATCCTACACAATGATATAATCCCCATGTATATGCTTTCCTTGTATTCTGATCAGGGGATCTCCAGCTTCATCCTTTTGGATTCTTTCTTTGGCATCTTCAGCCAATTGTTGTTCAGAAATTGCCTAGCCATGTGCTCCAAATCCATCAATTCTTGCAACACTTGGTGTCGGGTGATGATGGACATGTTATTGAACTAGGGAATTCCAAGACCAGCCTAAAAATTTGTGGCATCCAAAGACACCATTGGAGTTGGGTACCCGGTCGGGACTGAGGCAGTGAGCATGACGGCTCCGATGGATGAGTTGTAGTGTGCTACCAGAGTAAGAATAAGTTCTGGGGCTTGCACAGAACATGGGAAGCAAGTAGCCTTTAGAATCCTAGAGTTACCAACAATGATGGCTAATGGATCTCTGGCTGTTTGTTGGATGTACACCATTTTTACTAGGGCTTGCATTTTTTCCCACATTCTGACACTGGTGTCGGTGATCAACTGAACACTGGACTCAATCTTTGAACCTATAACAGTGTTTTCCTTCAAATACTTCATGGTCAGGGGAAGCTTTTCTAGGGCCCTCTCGATCTTAGTTCTGATAGCTGCCCTGGTGATTGCCATGGTTGGGAGATCTGGACTCCCGGGTGGAGAGGATGATGACATCTCTAACATGATTAATGAACTAGATACGGGCAACCTGCAAGGCAAGATGACCATCAGAATTTATATAAGATAGAATGCTACTCTGGGGTTCGGAGATCTTACCATCGCATCCACACCTGCAAGGGTTAGTTTTTCAAATCCCAGGAAAGATGTGCTTCTAATGAGAATTGATGAAATTGACCAACATCTAGGGCTCTGGGGATTTCAGCACATATGATACAAGTGAAATAGGAGCTGGAAGGGACATAAGACCCAGAGTCAGAAAATTGATCATTGAGTGACATGGCCAGAAGATGAGCTGTACTAGGCTGACATGGATGTCACATGGACATGAATTAAATAGGAGTTATTGTGATAATGCCAACAACTCTCCAAACACGGGCGAAGTGGAAGCCACTCGGCTAGACTTGAATGCATGCATGGGAAATAAATTTTCCATTAAGACTGACTCAACGGAGGAGAGAGAAAACCACCATGGTTCAAACCAGCATGGAGCCGAGTCTGAACCAGGTGGTATTCTGTCAAGAAGGAAAGCTCACAGATTTGGGGAGAACATGGGCAAGGGCGAGGTGAGCTCGACATGATACTGGAAGGATATACATCAAAAATATAGTAGAATACAGAGGATCGAGGGCCAAAACATATACACACTATTTACAGATATTCACACAATATACAAAATAGCTACACAAACTACAACTGTACAGGAAACTTGCCTAAATTACAATTGTGTAGAGGGCGGACAACCCTCTAATAGTGCTAACCCGCCAATGGGAGGTGACCAAAAGACAAAAATAGAAATGGAAAACCCAAACAAAACTAGAAGCCAACAAAATAGCAAGAAAATGAAGCCCAAAACCAACCAAAACTAGAGAACTAAAAACCAAGGAATGAATGCCAAAGGCTTACCTGAAGCACGAGAGATGTGGGGAGGATGAATGCCAAAGTCCTACAACAAGCTACACTTCAAACACTATGAAAAAACACAGAAAACCACCTGCTAAACCTTGCTAATTACTGCTAATCACCAGAACAATCAACACTTAAATGCTTCAAATTTTCCTCAATTGCTCTGGTAAATTTCCTTAGTTTTTTTTATCGCAGTAAATGTGAAAATGACAGGTAACTTCAATTTATACGCTTAGGGTAAAAAAGGTGTGGTACCTTTCGGCAAAATCTGGAACAGGCAAGCCTCGGACTCTAGGCCCAAGGAATCCATGTAACCATACCTTCTCACGAGAAGAAGACATTGTGGCGAAGAATTCTGGAGTCCAAGATCTGGCTCTGGAAAGAAAAAACTCTAGGACAAGGTCCCGGATACACAAGAAAACAAAAACAGAAAGAAAAACAAACCTCACAGAAGAAAAGTAGGGAGGGAAAACAGAGAAAAAGGAAAGAAAAAAGGTAAAAGAAAAAGAAAAAAAAGAGGGGACCCAACATTTTGCACACAAAATGTAAGGACGGGTATGTAGGGCATAATAATAGAATTGATAGTATTATCATAGGTATGGGTGAAGTTAACATTATTATTTCCTCTTGCATTGTTCCCATTGTTTCCTCCATTGTTGGAATTGGAAGATTCCCCTTTTTCATGCTTATAGAAAGGAGTCTTAAAGGTCATGTGATCTTCATTAGTTTGAGGGCCCTCTACTTTTATCATACCATTTTCAATAAGATCTTGTACCACATGTTTAAGACTCATGCAACCATTGGTCTTATGTCCCCAATTTCTATGATACTCACAATGGTTATTCTCACTCCACCAATTTGGCTTTATTTGAGGTTCATATGGTTGAGCCCTTGGTAGGTCAATAAGTTTATTTGAAATAAGTGTCCTTAATGCATTTTCCAATGGTTCACCCAAATTAGTGAAAGTCCTCTTGGGTGTAGGTGCAAAGAAAGGTTTAGGCTTGTAAGCCCCTTGATTATTCCCAAATTTGTTATTAGTGTTATTGTTGTTAAAGGGCACTTTGGGTGCTTGATTCACGTTATTGGCTTGAATTTAGCTTTAAGTGAGATTGAAAGGGGTGGCCTTTAAATTATTTGCCTCTACCACTCCATCATTAACCACTCCTTTATTGTTCTTATTTCTCATCCAAAACCGGTTGTTGTTAGAGGTATTGCGATTTTGATTGGTTTTGGAGGTATTGTTATTGTTGTTATTCTTGTTATCCTTGTAAAGTTTGATTTCTCCACTTTTAACCAACACCTCTTCAGTTGTTACCCCATTCTCAATTAGATCTTGAAATGTCCTAGGACATTTTAGCCTCAATCGATAGTTTATTTCATGATTCAAGCTATTCACAAAGATATCCATCTTCTCCTTTTTGGGTACACTTCGAGGGTATCTAGAAAATACCGCTCTTCACCATTGTAGGAAAAGTAGGAATCCCTCTCCTCTTTTCTTGGTGTTACATAAATTAAGCATTATAATCTCATGTTTGATATTATAAGAGTAATGAGTTACAAGCTTAGAGGCCAATTCTTCAAAGATTCGAATGTTGGAGGGTAACTTTGAAAACCACTCCATTGCCATACCTCCCAAAATTCTAGGGAATAACCTCATTAGGTAAGTTGTGTCATGCATGAACTCTAGACTTAAAGCACAAAATTCCCTTATGTGATCTTGAGGATCAGTTGTTCCTTCATATTTTTCATATTTGGGAAAGATGGCATTAGTTGGAAATGGAACCATGATTAATGTCTTATCAAAGGGAAAAGGACACAAAGCTTCAAAAGAAAAGGGTTTAGGAACCCCACTTTGTTTCATCGTGTCCAATTGCATTTGAAAGAGTTGAAATTGTTTATTCATGATGTCAATGGGATTAGCCTCAGCTTCTTTTTGTTTGAGTTTGTTGACATCATAGTCATGTGGAAGTTTGAGACCTATTTGTGCTAGGTCTAGAAAGTACTTTTTCCATAAGTTTCATGAAGAAAGGACTTTGCATTGCTTCATTAACCTTTTCATCAGTGACGTCTTCATCATTAGGGTCAATGTTTCCCCCATTATTATTATTTTTCAACCCTTGGTTGTTAGGGTCACCATTTGCTCCTCCAAGATTGGTATTGTTTAACCCTTGATTATTAGGGTCACCATTTCCTCCTCCATTGGTATTGTTATTGGATCTTTGGTGGTTAGGGTCAACATTTCCCCCTCCATTATTGATAGTGTCCTTATTAACATGATTGATTTGGTGGGGATCAATGTTTCCAAATGGAAAGGACATTGTTGGCTCTGTTTCCTTGATAGGTTCCGGCAAAGGTCTTGAAGAACTGAAAGGATAACCCAAAAAAGGACACTCTTGTCTCAGATAGGATCTGTCAGGTTGTAGGGTAGCCTTAATGTAATGAGATCACGTAAAATCTGGCATTGACATAAATCAAATGAAGATCTTTGACTTTTATCTCACTTAAATGATCAATCCGTGGATGATTTGTAAAATGTCCAATAATGGCAGATTCTGATCCAACTGAGTATACACAAAGCTAAAACGTCCAAAAGGGTATCCAAAAATGTAATTTTCATGTTTTCAAACCCTCGGTATATATCCACTATTTTCCCTTCTTTTTTTTTGGGCGGCTCTTGCCTATGTGTAGGTGGCTTTGAAATGTTTTCACATGGTTACTAGAATTACTATACATGGCCCTCTACAATTCGCAGGCGGCGTTTTCCTATTGATAGGTGGTTTTTAAATATTTACACACGGCACTTTCCAGTGTCTTACGCGACTGTTGAAAGTTTGTAAGCAGCATTTTGAAGTTGCAGACGGCCCAGAATTGTTTGTAAGCGGCCCTGAATTGTTTATACGTGTCTCTTTCCTGATCAAGGTTGAAATTTTCAAGTTTTTGAATTTTTAAAAGTTTAATAATTTTGATCAGACTTGTTACAGAGGATTCTTGCGGGAAAATCAAATACAAACTTAGCACACACATCAATTTTGCACCATATCCCTAAAACAACACTAAAAGTGTATGTTCTCGGATGTTTTTATGGGTATACACAAGAAAATCTTCCAAACAATCTACCTAGAGTCAAACAATTTTGTCTTTTAACAATGGCTCTAAAATAGGTAGGCTTGCTATTTAACAAGGTTTTAATTCACCTCTATTCTAAATCTTTCCGAGTTCCTTTACCCCCTTGCGGGCTTCCCACATGTATGAAAGTACAATTTTGCACAATCCCAAAGGACTACTCGAGGAAGTGAGGATGACATGCACAAGATTTAGTCACTTTCTGATTAAGGTAAAGTGCATTTTTTCTATAGTGGGTTGGATGATATCACAGAAAAAGTGATTATCTCCCACTTTGGGTGTTCCCTCTCACCGCCTTTGTAAAGAAATTCTTGGGAGGAAGGCCCTCTAAAGCTCTAATTTATCTAGCATGTGTAGAAAATAAGAAATGAAATTCGGTTCAACAAGTTTGGGATTTTATTCATTCAAAGAGTGAAGAGCATATCCCTATTGTTGTTCCTTATTCAAAACACCTCAAGCACACTTGTTCTTTTTCAACCCCTTGACAAGGGGGTTCTTAAAATTGAAGTGTTTGGTTAATTCCTTATCCCTTTCTTTCTACCAAATTGAATTTGCATGTTTGGCTTTTTGATTCACTTCAAAAAGTGAAGAGCATATGCCTAATGCTTGTTCAATTTGGACAAAATAGAGGTTTTTCTAATTAGACTAGATTTAAATGAAAGCCACAATTTAATTAAGTGCAAGCTTGATTAGAAAAATACCTTGTTTTCAAAGCTAGCAAAGGCTAGGCACATTTTTGATATATTTTCTTTTTTTTTCTCTTAACTCACCTAGTGATGATCGTTCCCACTCTGGCTTCTCCAACAATTTAGTCAACACAATAGAGACAAAGTGAAGAAAAACTTGCAAATCAAATTGACAATTCACTCCTAAGCTCTTTTGATCAAAATTTTGCACTATCAAGCTTTTAAAGAACTAGAAATGAAAATCACTCAAAGAGTAGGGAATTTATTTTTGTATGCAAAGAAAACTTTAATGTAATGATCATACAAATTATCCTCTTCTTTTAAACTTTCTAAAAGATTGGAAGCATGAATTTCCTTAGCATGTTTAGTTTGTGCTCTTACCTCTTTGCTACGCCTTGTAACTCTTTTCTCTGGTTTTTGCACTTTCAAATGATTTTTCATCTGCAGCAATGAAAAACACAGACTCAAAATAGTGAGAAAATCATAAAAAACTTGATTCAAAGCAAAAATCTCTATGCAACATTTAACAGCTAATACGCGGCTTTTAACTGTTAGCAAGCGTAAATTAAAACTTTGAAAGTGGAAATTAAATCTTAAGAAGCGACTCTGGAAATTCCATAGGAGGCCAAAGAAAAACCATAGGTGGCACAGAATGTGCAAAATGCGGTTAAAGGTTGATAGTACACAGCTTTTGGAAAATCACAAGCGGTATTTAGCTGTTGACAGGTGGTGCTTTACAGATCCAGGCGACACACTTTAAATCACACATGGCCTAAGAATAAAAGACAAAATAGAAAAATTATGTATGCGGCTCTTGACTGTTCATAGGTGGCTCTGAATTCTTCGTAGGTGGCTCTTCTCCTATTTTCTACAAAATGACAAGTAAATGATGTAAAACACACAATTTTAAGATAAAAATGATAGAAATGAGGCCTAAAGCCCCATGATGGGCGCCATTTGTGAGTGAGAAATTACACCTTCATGAAATTAGGATCAATAACAACAATTCTATGGAAATAAATACAATTTTAATCTAGGAATTGCAATTAAATCCATGACATCTCATGGTTCCCTATCTAAGCTTTGTGAAGAGAGCTCTCATCCTTAATCTCTCTCAAGGACAATCCTAGAATGAGAAAATTGATAAAAAAAATTTAATCTAGCTCAAATGCTCAAAGATCTGTGTGTTTTCAACTCAAATGCACATGATTCATGCTCTCAAATCAACAATTGCTTCTCAAAATGATCAAAATGCTATGCAAATGCTCACTATGCTCTCAATTGCTCACAAATTGCCTATAATAAGGATGCTTTGCACTTGAATTTCTAGGATATCGAATGCATAGAAAATGACTTATATCTATAGCAAAGTCCCAAAGGTAGGGGGTAGAGTGAATTAACCATGGGTTAATGTTTGGTTGAGTTTGATCCCTCAAATGGTTTCAAATGGGGGGACCATTTAAATGGTTGTCCTCAAAGGGTGAGACAAGAAGACAAAATCCTCAACTCTCATTGGTTGATCAATTTGAGTTGAAAGAAATTAAGAATTATTTAATTCAATTATTTAATTAATTTAGCCATATAAGGGTGAATAGGTTGGATTTAATTTTTGATTTAAAACTATACAATTAATTGATTAAAATCAATTATATAATTTGATTGATCCCTTTTAGGCTTAAATTTGATTATTTGATTTCATTATTATTTAATCCTTTAATTTTAATTGATTTTGTCCAACTTGCTTGATAAATATCCATTTTGATGATTTTAATCCATTTTACTACATTTTGATGAGATTTAGGGCAATTGGCTGAGATTTGCATATTTTGATGATTAAGAGACACCTGGTCAATTTTAGGTGTCTACATGCGTGATCTACAATTCTTGACAATCAGGTTTAAAGAAAAACTCCTATTTTATCACGCTAAGATCTTTTTTGCAACTGGACAAATTAGCTTTAAATCAACCACTTATCTCTGGCTTTTCTTATTGATGAAAACAATGATAACAACCAGTTAAGTCTATATTTAGCTCTGCCAGCTAGATATTTTGTCATTTGTGAACTCCATTTATTTTCAGTTTTAACTCTCTAATAGCGTCATTCAACACTTCAGTTCCCTTCGGGCTTCTCCATTGATTTGTACTATGTTTCCGGCCGTTGGGTTTGCTTGTGATTCTGCTCACTAGTAATGCTCGTCGGTTTTCTTTCTCGGGCATCACTGTAACTTGGTTGTCGATGATCTCTATCTATCGGGTTCCACTAACCGTCAGTGTTTGTAGTCACAATGTAAATGCTTGTCTTTTATGCATTACAGAAAGCATAATATTTTACCTCTCTAATCCTCTAAAGTCTTTGACACTTTGATTTTAGCTGATCAGATTATATCAAGTTGGCATCAATGACAACACAATCCATTAACTAATTTAATATCTTGCATTATCCTTCTGCATTTTGGTGATCAACTTAACATCTTCAAACATTTAATCAGTTACATGTCATCAATCTTTCCCTTTGGCATTGATGGCAACATACTACATTATCATATTTTACTATCACTAATACAATATGAATTATACAATTTCATCAAGATTTTCTAATGTAACTATTACAAATGTCTGGTTCTCGGTAAGCTCAAAAAAATAGCTTAGATTAGTTTCTTCCAGAGTGGTTGTCTTCAATCTTTAATCTCTTCACTGGATAGATGTATCATCTAATATCTCTGGTCTGATATGCGCTCTGCCTTAACTATTCCTCTTCTTGATAATCTCTTTTTCTTTTGATAGCATTCTCTCTCTTTTTCTGAACTCTCTCCCTTTGTTGCTTCTCTCCCTTAGATGGATATTTCATGTGTAATCAATTTGTCTCCCTTAGAATATTGATTAACTCTTCATTTCTGATTCTCAAGAACTTCTCTTCATGGATAATGATATAATCTCTCCTTTTATCATATCCCTCCTTTATGTGATATGGAGATATTTCTCTCCCTTATGGTAAATCTCCTTTATGTATGATAATGAGATATTTCTCTCCCTTTGACAATAATCCCAAACCAAAAAAAACTTCTTATTTTATCATCTATATCATCTCCCATCCCTTTGCATAATACACTCCTTGAATTTCCCTATCCATCAGCAATTCAATGTCCTAATTTTCAGTGTAGATTTGTACCTTGTAATGTACAAATGTATCTGTTGTTGTCCATCTCTATGTTTGCATCAATATGACTAATCTTCAGATGTGGTATAGGATGATGCAACCTCCTAGTCATATTACTAACTGATATACAAGGGTTGAACCCCTAGTCTCTTTCTTAGATACTCAAAGGTATCCTTTGGTAATGGCTTGGTGAATATGTCAGCTAACTGTTCCTTGGATTGAACATATTCTAGTGTCACTTATTTTGCTTGCACTTGTTCTCTCAGATAGTGATACTTGATTTCAATATGCTTATTCTTAGCATGCATGACTGGATTCTTTGAAATGTTTATTGCACTGGTATTATCACAATAGATAATTACTGGTTCAAGGATCTTCATATGCATACCTTCCAGTAATTGCTTGATCCATGGAATATTTGAGAAAATTGTAGTAGAAGCCACATATTATGGTTCTATAGTAGACTAAGAGATGCATCCTTGCTTCTTTCTTATCCATGTGACAAGTCTGTCACCCTTGAAGAATGCTTCTCCAGTTGTGCTCTTTTGATCATCAATGTTTCCATCCCAATCAGCATCTGTATAGACTTGTACCTCAAATTTTCCTTCTCTCTTGTACCATAAGCCATAGTCCTTGTTGTTCTTCAGATACCTCAGAATTCTTTTGATAGTAGTCATATGTGATTCTTTGGGATTAGCAGAGAATCTAGCAACTATCCCCACTACATGTGCTATATCTAGTCTGGTGTGAACAACATACATCAATTTTCCAATCATGGATCTATATAAGGTCTGACTTACCTCATTTGTCTTGTCTTCCTTTGTTATCTTTCATTCAATAGCCATAGGTGTTCCAACTGGTTTGGAATCCTCTGTCTTGAATATCTTCAGCACTTCCTTGATGTATTTGGACTGAGTGATGTAAATGCATGCATCTTGTTGAAGAATCTATAGACCAAGAAAGAATTTGATCTCTCCAAACATAGACATTTCAAATTATTTTCTCATTTCATCAACAAAGGATTTGCATAATAATTCATTTCCCCCCAGGCAAGAAAATGGAGCCGATAGTGGGAGTGGGTGCAAGAACGGGTGTTAGGGTTGCCTCTGGTGGAGACGTTGTAGAGGAGGAAGGGGCTGAAGGAGAGGATGACAAGGCAGAAGGGGAGGAGAGCACCTTAGAAGGTTGTGGGGTTGGTTCCCTTGTCTACTCTTATATTCGCAAGCAGAGGCTCATGCCTCCTTAGCTGCTTAGTGTCAGCATTCAAGGGCCTTTCGTGGCTTATGAGTCATCTATCAGGTGGGAGGATGCTATGGAAGGTTTTGTTGTGATGCAAATCGGCTCTCTTCTTGGTGGGGGAAGTGGCTTGATCAGGGCCATGATTCCTCTTTTGGGGATGGTGAGTCCCTTTCTCTCTCGCAAAAGGAACATTGGTAGAACATTTTGGTGGATGCTCTTGAATGTTGAGAGTGCTATCTCTCCTATTCCTGGGGGTCAAGTTTCTGGGGACAGCCATAGTGCCCATCTATATATTTTAAGGGTTGTGTTCTCTGGATTTGCTAACCTGGAGGGATCCTCTCAGCTTTGTTGGGCTTTGGGGTCTTCTAGACCTATCTCTTCAAGTATTTCTTATATTTGGCCTTTGAGAGACCCGCCTCTCAGTGTAGTTGGTAGTTTATCAGATGATAGGATTCTTCCTTGTAGAAGCATTGTTTTGCTCAGATGGTCATCTTTCTATCCTGAAGAGATTGATGTGGATGGTGGAATAGGGAGTTCGTTGTGCATCTCTGTGGATGAGTTAGGGTGGAGTGTTGGATGTGCTTGCGAGATTCTCTATTTTTCTTCCCTACTCATGGTAGAGGGATTCTTTTGGCTATGGAAGAGAAACCCAGATGCAGATTTAGTGAAAATCTTGGTGGAAGGTTCACCCGTTTAATCACGGATGAATGGCTTGACCCATTCTAGGTTGTTATTTTCTTTTCCTATCTTAACAGTTTGATTTCAGTTGTTTTAGTTATCTCCTGTTGCTGGAAGTTTTTCATTTCAGGGATGAACCCCTTTTTTTTTCCTTTTCCTCTACATTATACTCCTATTAAGGTGGTGTATAACCCTATAGAGGTGGGAGTTTTTCGGGTGGCTTATTGGAGAAGGTTCCCTGCTATTTTTCAGTTCTCTACTCCCTTGCTTCCTATTGAGGTGGAAGAATCTATAGAGGGGAAAGCTTAGCATATTGAGGTGGTTTGCAGCTATTGGGAGGTGAATTTTGGAAGTGGTGTGTGGTCGCTTCTCTCTTGTAGCCACATGAAATCTTGATGGAAATGGCTTGGGGTTAGTTTGTTGCAGACAAAGAGGGTTGTGCTGAAAATGAGGTGCTTTGTCAAGGATGGAGGTTCACCTTCTATGCTAAAGGGCATCAGATTTGTGACTAAAGATGAGGAAGAGGGAGTTTGATGTTTCTCCTCCTTTTCTTTCTTGTTGTTTGTGGCTAATAGGTGCAGGCAGATGGATGGTGTTAGTTTTCAAGGGCCCATCCTAACTATTGGGAGTGTTTGTTTATGGTTAAAGGTAGGCTTTGGGGATCTATTTCTCTTTGATGATGGTCTTGTTGGTTCTGGGTTCCAATTCAAAACCCTGGTTCTCAGGTTGAAGAGATGTAATTCTTCTTCAAATTTAATGTTGTAAGGCTTAAGCCTATTTATTGGGCAACTAGGGTTTTAGTGATTCATCCTTTTTAGTTGTCGGTAGTTCTTGGTCTTTGGGCTGTTGGTTTTAATTTCTCACCCTTTAGCATCATTTCTTCTTAGCTAGGTTGCAAATCCCTGTCAAAATCTGCTTGTATAGGGTTTCGGGGCCCCTTCAAAACCTATTTTTACCATAATAAAAAATAATTCATTTCCCCCAAAAATTATATCATCAACAAAAATTTTAGCAATCAGAATATTACCATCGGTATCTTCTTTTAAGTATAGATTGCTATTTTCACTTGTTCCAACAAATTTTATGCTAATGAGATATGATTGAAGTTTTTCATACCAGGCTCTCAGTGATTTTTTCAATCCATACAAGGCTTTGTGTAGTCTACATACCATATTTTTCTTGTTTGGATTAACAAACCCTTCTGGTTGTTCAATATATACCTCTTCTTCAAGTATTCCATTTAGGAATGCATATTTGACATCCATTTGATATACCTTGAATCCTTTAAATGCATCATAAGAAAGTAATATTCTAACTCCTTCTAGTCTAGCAACGGGTGCAAAAGTTTCTCCATAATCAATACCTTCCTGTGCATATCCCTTGCAAACTAATCTTGCTTTGTTTCTAGTGACTTCTCCATTCTCATTCAGCTTGTTTCTGAATATCCATTTGGTACTGATGACATTCTTGTCATCTATTCTTGGTACTACTGTCCATGTATTGTTCTTCTCAATCTATTCTATCTCTTCATTCATAGCACTAACCCATTCTTCATTCTCAAGTGCATTGTAAACAAATTTAGGCTCAAAATCACAAAGTAAATATCTGGTGTTAAGTGACTTACTTCTTATTCTTGTTCTAGCCTTGCTATCTCCTATGATTTGATTTTGTGGATGATTTCTTCTGACATACTTGGCAAGTTTCTGTTCAGCTCTGTGTTCATCATTCTAATTATCTTCTTCACCTTCATTTTCATCTCCATTGTTCAGAACATCATCTTGAGTATTATTGTAATTGTTGGTAATTGTAGCCTGATGCTCGGGAGTGACACACTATTGCTTGGGTAGAGTGTCAGGTTATGTATAAACAAACCTATTTTAGTCCTCTGGTTCCTTTTTCTCTTTCCTTATCATTCTTTTCTGCAAATTCATCTATTTTCACATTTGCACTTTCAATGATTTTGTTAGATGACTTGTTAAGACATTTATAAGCCTTGCTTTTGGTTGAATACCCTAGGAAGATACCTTCTTCACTTTTGCAGTCAAGTTTTCCATTTCTTTCAACCTTCAATATATAACATTGACTACCAAATATTCAAAATTAACTGACATTGGGTGTATGACCATACCAAAGCTCATATGGTGCCTTCTTTGTGTCCTTTAATTTTACTCTGTTTAGTGTATAGACAGTAGTACTGACGGCTTCCCTCCAGAATGTTTGAGTGAATTTTTTCTCAATCATCAATGTTCTTGCACAATCAACAATTAATCTATTCCTCCTCTCAGAAATTCCATTTTGTTGTGGTGTCCTTGGTGCAAAAACTTGCCTTTTAATTCCATGCTCATTGCAATAGTCAGTGAATTATTCTGAAGTAAATTCCCCTCTTCTATCTGACCTTAAGCATTTCAATTTCTTTTCACTTCATTTTTCTACCATTGTTTTGTACTATTTAAACATCTTAAATGCTTCTGATTTATCTTTAAAAAATATAACTATCATCATTCTAGAGAAATCATCAACAAAGAGAATAAAATACCTATCTCCTTAGTAACTCTTTGTCCTCATCGATCCACATAGATCTTTATGGACTAATTCTAGAATTGCAGTAGATTTATGGGTTTCTCTCTTGAAACTAGACTTTGTCATCTTACCTTTTTGAAAGTTCTTGCACATGATATGCTCGGGCTTAGTCATCGTCGGTAAGCGTCTGACATTCCTTTTGTTGCTTATCTTTATCATGTTGTCAAAGTTCACATGACACAATCTTTTGTGCCACAACCATAAGTCTTCATTTCTATCCATCAAACAAGTGGTGTTAGTGTCATCAAGATAGAAAAGATTACCTTTTATCTGCTCACTGGTACCAATCAACCTTCCTAAGTCATTGAATATCTTTACCTTCTTATTTTCAAATGATACTCTATAACCTTAATTATTCAACTGAGAAACACTTAACAAATTTTAATTCAGTCCTTTAACCCAATAAGCATTTTCACATTTTATCAGGTTATTCAACATTATGGTTCCTTTACCTTCAACTGCACAAGGTGTATCATTACCCATTCTTACTAAACCACCATTATAGTATTCAAAAGTCTCAAACTTTTGTTTATCATCGGTCATATGGTGAGTGTAGCCACTAGCTATGATCTAGACATCATTTTTACTAACTTTATATATGAGTGTAGTTTCTACATACCTTTCTTCATCTTCATTTGAATCATCCTTCATGGCCACAAATACCATCTTGATTTCTTCTTCTGATTTGGTGTCAGTGTCATCATCTCTTCTCTCAGCTAGGTAACAAGCTTTCTTCCTTTTGTCCTTGTAGTATTGGGTATCTCTCTTTTCAGATTGTTGGTTGCTCCAGTATTCTCTATTATCACCTTTGTCAAACTTCATCTCATAAGGTCTGTCATTTCCTCTGTCATCTTTTCATCAGTTTGGACATCTTGCAGCAAAGTGTCCCACCTCTTTACAATTAAAACATACAAGTGGTAATTTACCTTTGTATCTGCCTTTGCCTCTCTGCAATCTTCTAGCCATAAGTGCTTCAATTTCATCAAGTCCTTGATCCTCATTATCACTGTCAGTATCATTTCTAATAGCATGTCTATGACTTGAGTTACTTATCTTTAGAGAATATTTGAATGTAGATTCTATGGATGGTAAGACACTATTGTCAAAGTTATTAATCTCAAATGAAATTAGTCTACCAATCAGACTATCTAGAGTAACTGAATTGTTTGCAACTGCTCTCATTTCTTGAATAGAAAAAAATCTAATAGCATAAATAGGCAATAAGGTTCTTAATATTTTTCTTACCACCGTCTCTTCTTCAAGTGTACCTCCAACTCCTCAGATAGCATTGACTACCTCTTTTATTCTATAGCTATACTGAGTAATGTTTTCTCCTTTCATCCTTCGGTCATCAAACCTCCCTCTTAGGTTTTCTACCTTTGCTTTGATTACAATGGCATCTCCTCCATGTAAAAACTTCAACTTATCCCACATTTGCTTTGAAGAGGTGTAGGTTTTGACATCTTCAAACTCAGCATCGGAGAGTGATGAAACAAGTTATATCATCATGAAGTTATGCAAATGCTTAACTCTTAATTTCTCAAGAGTATGAGGTCATGTAGGAAGCACATATTCAGTATCTAAGTATTGAACAATATCATTTCCAATGCTTGATAGGTGGAGTCTTATTCTGCTTTTCCATGATGCAAAGTTGTCTTTATTCAACTTGGGCACATCTTGTCTATTCATCTTGTGATCTTTTAATTGAGATGTTAAACTCCCTTTCTAAGCACACAAGCTCTGATACCAATTTTTAGTAATAACTGAGAGGGGGGTGAATCAGTGGCCTCAAAAATATTCCAATATTCAAACCTTAAAACTCAGTACCACAAAATTATACCTCTAGTTATCTTCAATCCTATAAGATGAATGCCTCCAAATACTTTTATCAAATTACTACTGATCAGAATGCTTTGTAAAACCTTTTACTGCATGTCTATCAAAAAGCAGTTTGTTAATTTACTGAAAGATAGTAAATTATCTAGAGTATACCGATCATTCTAATTAAGTTAAGTGTAATGAAAAACACTAAAGTAATGACTCATAAACACATTGACACATGGATTTTTAACATGGAAACCCTGTTAAGGGAAAAACCACTTGGGACTGGTAACCCAAAATTTTCACTCTTCTGAAGTGAGCTCGGTGAAAAGCCAACCCTATTAAAGGTTACAAACACATTGTTAGGTGTGACCCTGTTAGAGGATTTAAAATTTTAGTCTATCACTTGATATCGAGCATCTCTATGCTACCATCCTTGATCAAACACTCAGTTAGCATGTCAATAGGTATCTGCATCTCATGCTATCTTCATGAATAAAATTTTTGATACTTCATTAGATGTATCTCAATATAGAAATGATCTTTAAATCCTGCTCGATTCAGAGAATTTTTGAATCAATGGTTAAACTAAAATAGTATGATCTATTCACATATACAACTATACTTGCACATTTTCAGATCTATTTTAATCTCACAAACTATTCTTATCAATATTACTATATTTATAACTTTGATCCACTTTGATTCTGCTCAGTGATGCTATGCTCTATTACTCAATGTCTGCAGAATTCTTTATCTCTTTCCTCAACTTGTTGATCAGCACTTTATGAAGTTTCTCTTCATCAGTTTCTCTTTAGCATCCTCTTTTTCATTCCTTCACCCTCTCCAGTTCATAATGAATTGAGTTTTCTCTTAAATAGACATGATATCACCATTGTTAGGTTCTTGATTTTCTTGATCTTGGCATGATCCACAACTCTTTCCAATCATATTTAAAGAAAAAATCTTGTTTTATCTCACTGAGATCTTTTTGCCAACTGGACAAATCAGCTTTAAATCAATCACTTATCTCTGGCTTATCTTGTTGATTAAAACAATCATAACAACCAGTTAAGTCTATATTTAGCTCTTCCAGCTAGATATTTTTTCATTTGTGAACTCCAGTTATTTTTATTTTTAAATCTCTGATAGCATCAGTCAATACTTCAGTTCCCTTCAGGTTTCTCCATCGATTTATACTATATGTTTATGGCCGTCAAGTTTGCTTGTGATTCTGCTCATCAGTAATGCTCATCGGTTTTCTTGCTCGGGCATCACTGTGACTTGGCTGTCGGTGATCTCTATCCATTAGGTTCCACTAACCGTTGATGTTTGTAGTCACAATGTAAATGCTTGTCTTTTATGTATTACAGAAAGCATAATCTTTTATCTCTATGATCCTCTAAAGTCTTGGACACTTTGATTTTAACCGATCAGATATATCAAGTTGACATCAATGACAATGTAATCTATTAACTGATTTAATGTCTTGCATTATCCTTCTGCATTTTGGTGATCAACTTAACATATTCAAACATTCAATCAATTACATGTCATCAATGCCAACACAATAAGACAATATTTTTTGTCAAGGAAATCCTGTTAAAGGTAAAACCCCGGTGGGAATTATCACCCACAAATGATGTACTAAGAGTATAGTATCCCTGTTAAAATATTTTAGCCCTGTTAGGAGCTTGTTACAACATTATAGTACATAATCCATGTTAGGAGATAGACCCTGTTAGGATTCAAGAGAAATTAGTAGGCTCACTGTCCATGCATACTACCCAAACAAGGTTAAAACCACCCTCAGGGATTCACAATTCGAACAAGTCTATTTAGTAAATATACAATCCAGTGAACTTTATAATAGAAACTATCTTTGCTTGGTCAGTTCCAGTGAAGTATTCTTCTCATAAACTCTACTCTACATCCAGCAGTCAAACAAGCCTCGCAGCTTTCACTTCTTTTCTTTTTCAATCTCTATCACATCTTTTCAAAAGAAAAGATCACTCATATAGACCCTCTTACAATAATTCATTAGGTCAGCCAATTAAGCTTTCCTAATATACAAATAATTAATCAGGTCGGCCAATTAAGGCTTTCCAATATACAAATAATTATATAACCCTTTTCTAAGATACACACAGTACCTATAACAAGTAAACATTAAATATAATCCATCACTTATACTTCTAGATCCACAATCCATGATCACAATTCATTTTACATGCTTCATGTCTGAAGTCAGCCACCAAATAGTTATTCTCTAGAATACACACCACAGCTGATGTCACTAGTCATCAAACAACAATCGAACTAAACCCATTATTCCAACATATGTCTATTGTCCACTAGTACGCTCACTTCATCTGAAATATCTTCACCAGAAAGATATACCCAAAACACAGGACCTGCTCTGTCAAGCACCACAGTTACAATCCAAAAACCAGTCTTCACCAAATCAACTATAACATATCCAATATACAACATAAAGCCAAGAGCCCTTAGTAAAAAGGTCAACACACATTCTTCATCATATCCCTATCTTCGATAGTTCTGAAACATCCATACACTATTCGTACACTTCTGTTAGTCAAGTAACTAGTATGTCCTCTCCACAAACACATATGTTGACATCATTGACAAAACATGAATATCAACAGCATGATTAGTACCCAAAATTGATATTTGTATATGCTAAATATGGGCCTCTAACTTAGCCATACACTTCAACATAGTCATTGTTCATCAATCACACACAAGAATGAATATAGATTTATTCATCCTGCATACCTGAATGAGTCAACCTGTTGCCCCCTATCTAGATGGGGTTTTGAGTAGCTCTCACAATCTAAGAGTCCAACAACCTAGACGAGTCTAAGAATGAAGGATTTAGTCTAGAAATTTAATCTAAGATTGCAAGATTAATCTAAGAAATAAGCATGAGATTAAGCGATAAAATGAGATTAAACTAAGAAATGAGTGTGCAATATTAATCTAAAAATGAGATTAATCTAAGAATTCTTGAAAGAAGCTAAACTAGACATGATTAATCTAGAAATTATCTTAATATATTGCAAATGAAAGCTAAGAATAATGAGATTTTTGAATGCACAAATCTGAGTTAACAATTCAGTAGCGATTCAATATTCTAACAATGCATTCTCATTTTTTTGAATGAGAAATAAGAGAGTTCTTTTATACGATGACAGTCCAGTTCAGAATGGTAAGTTTCCTTTGAGAGAAACAGTTAACATGTTGTCTTATTGAGTGAATTAAATAGTTAACTAATTTGTTGCACTTTTGAATCTCAATCAACTCAAAGTTTCCATTTCTGAACTAAAGTGAGGATTTTGGAGAGATTATTTGATTAAATAAATGAAATATGACCTCATAAATGTACTTTATCAATTATTTGAATAATTAAATTCAATTATTTAAATGAGGATATTTATTTAATAATCAAATATTATTTAATTCCTTTTTATGTATTTTAGGTAAAAGGGTGAATTTAATTTAATTAAAGTGCTAGGACTTTCTAATTAAATAAATTCAATCATAGGGTTTATTTAGCCAATTATAAATGATATTTAGGAATTAAATATATTATGTGATTGATGTAGATTTAGGGTTTGTTGTATTTGACACTTAAGTCAAGTAGAGTTAGTCAAAACTCAGAATTGCCTAGTACAATAGGACTTTAATGATTCAGAAGATTGATAAATGCAACAAAATTGGTTAGGGTTGCAAGATACCAATTTTGGGGTGTTACATTTTGCCCCTCTTTGAATTGATGTGCGAGAAATGCATTGATTCAAAGAATAGTCTGATGTCTAAAGCATAGAAGAATTTATTTTGAGAATTGATGATGCTAAGATCGATTGATGAGGGCTTTGAAGCTATCTCTAGAATAGAGATTAACTCTCTGAAGTCTAGGTTAGATTGCCAAGATGTCAGTCAAGTAAATTTTTTGAGTGTCATCTTAAGAATGAAGCTTGACTCTCAGGAATTCAGGTTAGATTGCCTCGATACCTAGCAGTGAAATTTTGAGATACCTAATAGATGGGCTTTCGAGAACAATCTCTAGAACGAAGCTTGATCCTCAGGGATCCAAGTTAGATTTCTTGTTGATGTTTATAGCTTCACTCAGATAAAATGATGATCTTATAAATAATAAATGATTTTGAGATATATATATATATAGATATAATAATAATGAATATTGATTATTATTATTATTAATATCTATTAC
>MU226894.1:1675516-1686512 GCA_018584345.1 Thuja plicata
TGGAATTGAGAGTATTATTTTGTGAAGGAAAATTCATTCCCATTTTTGTGTTAATATTATATTGCTATCAAAATGTATATATAAATCTATGTATATATACATGTGTATATATATGTGTGTATATACATGTGTATATATACATGTGTATATATACATATATGTATATATACATATGAGTGTATATACACACATGTACATATATAGTATAGATACATGTATGTAGATATACACATGAGTGTATATACACACATGTGTGAATATACATGTGTATGTATATACATGTGTGTGTATATACTCTTGTGTGTATATAGACATACATGTATATATATAGTATATATACATGTATGTATATATACACATGTGTATATACATACTCATATCTATATACATGTGTATATATGTGTGTGTATATGTGTATATATATACACAAATGTGTGTATATATGTGTATGTGTGTGTGTATATATACACATATGTATGTGTATACATGTGTATATACATACATGTATGTGTATATATATATATGTGTGTGTACATATGTATATATACATGTGTGTATATACACACACATGTGTGTGTATATATACATGTGTGTGCGTATATGTGTGTATATATACATGTGTGTGTACACACATATGTGTGTATATATGTTTATGTGTATATGTGTGTGTATATATGTGTGTACAAAAACAAAATTCCAATTCCAATTCTAGTTGTGTGGAACCAAACACAGAATTTGCATCTTCTCAGCCATCTTCCAGGTGAACCAAACAGGACAGCCATATTCTAGAATTCATTTTGAGAATAGCACAAACCTAGAATGGATTCAATTCTAGAATTGGCAATTCCAGCATGCACAAATTCCGCCAACCAAACGGGCCCTAATAGATTAAGATTTCAAGAGTCATCTCTAGAACAAAGCTTGATCCTCAAGGATCTGAGTTAGATTTCTCAAATACTTAATAAATTAAGATTTTGAGAATCATCTCTGGAATGAAGTTTGATCCTCAAGGATCTAAGTTAGATTTCTCAGATACTTAATAAATTAAGATTTTGAGAATCATCTCTAGAATGAAGCTTGATCCTCAAGGATCTGAGTTAGATTGCTCAGATACTTAATAAATTAAGATTTCAAGAATCATCTCCAGAATGAAGCTTGATCCTCAAGGATCTGAGTTAGATTTCTCAGATACTTAATAATGAGATGACAAGATGTAAGGAACAAAGATGCTCCTAGTGATTCAAGATTATGGAATACCCAGTTTTGATTGTGAAGTATGAAAACTGAATATGCCCCAAGTGATGAGATGCCCCTAGAAATGAGGACTTTTGGAATTAGATCAAATCAATTAAGATAGATTCGAAGTGATTCAATGATGTAATCATCTTGCCCCCTCAGGAGAAAAATGGAAAGATGACACGTCATAATGGTTATTAAGAGTGAGAAATCGTAGATAGATGTTGAATTGAAGGTCAAGAAGAACTCGAAATAGATTACAAAAGAATCCAAAAGATTGAGAATATATTTTGAGTGATTTCGAGGTCTAGCTGACCAAGTTTGACCAGGGTTGACTAGAGTTGACTTTTGAAGATAATTGTCAAAGATTTGAGAAAATGTTGATTGGATATGATTTTGACAAGAATGTGATGTCTGAAAGTTTACTACACAAGTGTTCGATCGCGTCATTCCAAAAAATTTTAAAATGTGATTTTGAGCAAAATAGAAGTGTTAGATTTTGATTTTGATTTTGATTTCAATTTCGATCCCCAAAAAAAGATTCAGAGTGGTCGATTTAGCCACTTTTGAAGAGTGAGAGAAAGGATCAAACACTTGGGCAGTCAGGATGAAGCCAGAACATTGAAAAAGAATCCCTCATTGTACAAATCTAGGGAAACACAATGAAGTGACCATTGAAATGTTGTGGTGATGCAAGTCTAGAATGAAAGTGCAATCCTATGCGAGATGCAATTTTGAGGACATGGTTGTTGGAACCATTGAATAGTTGTCATCATAGATCATTTTCGAAACATAAAAGTCGATACAATCCTTATTGGTGCCACTGTAACCATAAGAATATGAATATGACTTTCATCGGATTAGATATGGGAAACTAATGTAAGCATTGAGGCACAAAAGCTGAGATGACCTAAACATCATTTCTAGTTGATGTTGCAAGGGTACACCAATATCAAGGCATTCAAAGCCAAGATAACCATGAGTGCGATCTTGTGTAAACAAACAAAGCAATAATAGTCAAGGAGATAGTTCTGACCTCACCTTGGCATACAAATAAGTAGGATCAAGGGACGGGAGGTTGTTCTTCCTTAATGTAGGAGCTCTTATCACATACACCCTAGTATTTGACATTGTCAGATCATTGAAGCCACACCAATAAGAAGTAGACAAAGAAAAGAGAAACAAAATCAATGAGAACAAGTAGCATAAAGAGAAATTCAATCATAGCTCAGCATGTTTCAAAGTTTTTGAATGTGTGCATGTATAGGGGTGTTGAAAAACACTGGTGTTCTTTTGAGTGATGTGTTTTTGATAGCTATTGATAGATGTTGTTTACATTTGTGATATCCAATGTGTGTTAATAAACATAGATGTGTCAAAAGATAGTGTTAATAAACATTGTGTATTGCGGTGTTGAGAAACACTTGTTGATTGTGTCAGTAGTGAGTTATCCTTCATAATGCCAAGATTACTGACCAAAGATGTGATTAGATTGGGGACCCATGCCCCTAAGTAAAAACTGATGACTAAATTGACTCATATTTCTAGGAAAAAATTGATTTGGTTTCTCCCAGGCTATGATTCTGGGTCGGTGTCAAGTCAAGAGGGTTCTTAGAGGACCCAAAGTGTCATGAAAGTGACTGAAATCTATATACAAGCTGAAGAAAATAATTGCTAATGCAAACCACAGAGTAGCACTCCAACTTTGATGGATTGATGTCAAAATGTAGATATACATCAATTGTGTGAAAAGATGATTAGTATGGTGATAGTAGACAGACGCAGTGAGAACCAATGGTGACTGATGCAAGAGAGATTCTCCAGTAGAGAAATTTGAGTAATAGCTAGGCATCACCAGGTAGACGTGGTGAGAACCATTGGTGACTGATGCGAGAGAGATTTTGAAAAGTAATGGGATAGTTCCCCCTAGACCAGGAAGGTTTCCCCTAGAGTACGACTAGTTTCAATCCATGTAAGTTGGTATCTTGAAGGTAACTGAGAGCATGCGTAGGAGCAAATGAAAGCAGGAAAGCTAGAAAGCAACTATATAGAGCCAAGGGATGTTGCGATAGATATAGAATTATGGAACAAGAGGTGCCTATTTACCAGTTTTTCACCTTTTTGGCAGAAAATGTTTTTTTGCTACCATGATACATGTTTGCTAGGTTTTCATCAATGGCACTTTTTTATTTTTTTCAATTTTTTTGTATTTTTTGAATTTTGTCTGTTTTTTTAGGTATTTTATGATATAGAATAGATCTCTTGAATAGGTAGATATAGTTGTAGAACCATGGGAAATCTCATTAAACTAGAGCCAACATAAGCCATGTGCCCTCGTGACAAGGTATACAAAAACTTATCTGCATGGATTTTGGGGGAAAAGAAGAAGACAACTATTCCCAGGATTGTATTTTCTTGTAAGACTAGAAGAATTTGTGAATGAGAAACTTCATCCACCAAGTAGTACACTTCCTTTTTTTGAATTTTTTTATGACATTTTGCAATATTTAGAGTTTTAGAGATTACTCGATCTCAAGCAAGATCACATTAGTTTGCCCCCAATGTCTAGCAAGGTGTAGGACATTGCAGATGGATTAGAACATTGATGGATGAGATGAATAGACAATTATGGATGAAGAGGGTGCATGTAACCCTCAAGGACAGTCTCCTCAAGATTACCCAAGCTAGGAAAAAAAGGAATATAGCAATATAGGCTCATGGAGTGGTGCTGGATAGCATATAGGATAATGACCTAATGTCATGAAAAGCATGTGGTCCAAAAGAATGGACATGTCAAGAGGTTTCTAAGAACTTGTTTTTTTCAATTTTGATCAAGACAAAGGGGTCAATTTTGGATAAGATATAGCTATGATAGCGCGGTTGGGATAAGGGGTGATGTAGGTATGAGTGGATGTTTTTAATTATGCTAGGAATGCTAAGAGATATGAAGGATAGGATTAGGACAAGCAAGATCATGATAGGGGAATAGATGAGAGAAAGTGAGTAGGATAGTGTAAAGGATAATGCATGTCAAGGGGCATAGTGTTCATGGATTGGCCCAATATTTTCAAGATCACTAGAAGGAACATGGATGCTCATAGCCTAGCTAGATGTAAGATATGATGGGATAAGATGACATGGAAGGAACTTGCCCCCAAGTGAAGAGTGAAAGTAGGAGGAATTACACATGATGCCTGTTTGCCAATTTTTCATCATGGTACTTATCCAAAGCGCCACAAGAAGTGGTTTTCACCATAGGATGGATTGGTTTATTTTTACTTTTTCTACCAAGGTGCTTGTTAACCAGGTTTTCACCAAGGCACTTTTTTCTATTTTTGTACTTTTTGATTTTATGGAGGAACTTAAGCTTCTAGCTCTTTAGATAATTCTCCTTTAAAATATATGCTATGATAGGCCAAGGCCATTGAAAGTATTCTCAAAGATGTTGATAGGGTGATGGTAGAGAAACAATAATATGGAGGATAAGGAAGATGGTAGCCAAGGATTTATGCGAGGGATTGGATAAGAGGAATAGAAGGATATGATATAGATGGGTAGTTGGAAGGTGCAGGATATTGGATAGGGTATTGAAGGGTTTGTATAGAGGTAGATGGAAATGGTGATGAGATCAACATTGACACACCCCTCGAAGGGTAGTGGATAGATGGAAAAGAAATGGATGAATAGCCTAAGGCTTTGATAGATGAGTGGATATGGATCTTGGTACATAAGGACCCAAGATGGATGAAGTATTCAAGGTAATGAATTTTGGGACATGGGGACCCAAAATAGAGTTAGAAGATGGGATATGTTTAGATGGAGATGAAGTGGAAGACTTTGGAAGATTGGATGTCAACTTTGAATTTTCCTTTTTGTTCAAGATTTTTAAGAGAGACTTGGGAATCCACATAGCTTTTGATTTTATTTTGTATCCAAGTCCTTTAGAAGAGACTTGGAAATCCACATATCTTTTGATATTCCTTTGCTTTCAGATGATTTAGAACACAATTCTTCCATGATGGATTTAGGAACCCATATTTTTGTTGATTTTATTCTTTGCTTAGTGGACCTTTGTGGTCTCTTTGTAGTCACATGGCGATAGTGATCTTCATATTTAAGTGGATTCTTGTATTTCTGATTTCTTTGTTGCAAATCCAAATTGCTTCCAAAAGACTTGGGGAGTGTGGATGAATAGGACCGATAAGTCTGGTTCATATGGATTGGTTGATAAGGATAATTCAAGGGTGTATATCTTTGTTGATCTTGATAGGATATAGGATAAGTAGATGACAAGCTAGTAGTGATAGGCATGTTGGATGGAGGGATATAAGGACCCAATATAGATGGAAGGTTTGAAAGGTTTAGTTTTGGGATATAGGGACCAAGAATGGACTTGGAGGGTGGAGAAGGCACGCGCTTATGTTTGAATGGAGGGTGATAAGATGTGGAAGGGATATCAACATCGTTAGAGTGAGATACATGACCAAGGATCTTCTCTTTTGAATTCAACTTCATATCAATAGGAGCATGAGTAGCTTTGATAGGAGAAGTTGAAGCTTGAGGGGATTTGTTTTTCTACAAGGGATTTTGAGGAATGATGGTTTCTTGAGTTGGGTATGGAGACGCGTGACAAGGAGATTATGGGATGCTCTGATCTTGACAAGGATCATTAGATAGTTCAAAAAGGGTACTTTTTGCTTTTTTTTTATAAGCTCAGTAGAGATGGTGGAAAGGATATCTCAATCTTTCTTGGGAGATGGATAAGATATAGGATATGTAAGAGTTTCTATGGGAATAAATGGAAGGAGATGAGAGGATCATCATGGTTTTGGTCAGCCATTGGATAAGGTTGGATGGTATCTTGATCTTGATCATTATTGATATTTAATTCTTCACACTTTGGATTGTCCTCTTGACATAGAGCCACTTCTAAGGATGAGGGAGGATTTTTGATCTGCATATAGGATTCTTGAAAGGCTGATGGAGTATTATTTTGAGTAGGCATGATAAGCATTGAAGCACACGAATGCTTTGGGTCTATGATTTTTGAATCCTGAGAAAGGCTTACAGTCGTATGTTGGTTATCTTGGATCTCATTTAGAGGTAGTCCTTGAGAGTAGACATAGTCATCATTAGGCCCATTTCTTGATAGAGATGGTGAAGCTTTAGGAGATGGAGGAATGGTGGAAGAAGTAGATGGGATATGTGAACCATTGCTAGATAGGGTTTCTTGATATTGATCATGGTCGAGATTAGTATCTTCACTAGCTGATTCACTAGGATTTTCCACTTTGATTATGCCATCATCTATGAGATCTTGGATTTTATGTTTCAACTCCATGAAAGATGAAGTTTCATGCTTATTGTTTTGATTATACGCACAATAGGGACTCAAGAATCTCAATCCACGTGATGTGGCTAGAGGCAATGTAATGAGATTATGCTTAATAAGTTCTTGTAATGCTAATTTATAAGATTGTCCCAAAGGAGTAAATACTCTCTCTAAAGGAAAATTATACACTTCTTGACTTGTAATATATTTATTTTGTGGATAGAAAAGACTTTCATCTGGTTTTGTCATAATTTCCTCTACATTCTCTTGATCAAAGACAGGGTTTTCATAAAACTATGCTTGATCAAAGATGGGTTTACTATGCTTAGATACCTCTTTTCTTGATGAGGAATCATTAAATGGTGTACGCTTTTCTCCCTCTAATTCTTGGAGTTCAGATTTCAAAGTTTGGAGTTGTTTTAATAAAGCTACCATAAGAATCTCTTTTTCCTTGTTATTAGGACCATCAGGTTTAGCCCATTTTATTTTAGACATTGCAATATTGTATGGATGTGCTTTCTTAGAAGATTGAAGAGGAGCTACGATGAATCAATTGTGAGGTCTACCTCTACCTCGTCTAGTGATACGTAAGGGGAATGCGCTGCTACTTTGAGTTGCAACAATTAGACAAAGATTATGTAAGGAGAGTGAACTAGGACTATGCTCGGAACTATGTCTCAAGATAAATGCACAAGAGTGCCAATAGGTGAAGTATACCTGGCACAAGATGTCAAAGATAAGGCTAGAACATTCGAGAGATGACTATCATGTCGCAAGGTATGACAACACAATAGAACAAGTAGATAGATAAGAGACGAGACAAGTTCAAGTGAGAATCATGTAGTTCTCAACCTGAGACATCCAGTTGAATACTGTGTATAGAGAGAAAACATGAAAATAGACCCCAAACATAAACTAGATTGAGCAAAGGAAAATAGGACAGACGGAAAATAGCTTGTTGTTATGGAAAAATGAGACACTTTCATGTGAAGAAGTACTTTCTTGCGTGAAGATTCCTACAGGCATGAATGAAGCTTTGTAGTCTGGTACAAAGAAACACAGATTTGGTGAGACAGATTGATAAATAGATGAAAACATAGTAGAAAAAATTTGTGCAAATATTGATAACACCTTGCACGAAGATTCTCATAGAGTGGTGCAAAGATGCAGAATGTCGCGCGAAATTGTTCAGAAAAGCAAGCAAGTTTTCACAGAAATAGACAGTTGAGACCATTTTTAGAGTGACAAATTTGCATTTGCAAGACACAGATTAGAATTTTCTCTGATAGAGTGTTCAATTTGCAGATTGTTTTGGATCATTTTCAGATTGATAAATTTGAGTTTAGACGTTTAAGCAATTGTGACACAAGCAGTAGTCAAAAATAGTTTAGCCGAGGACAAAGCAACTCAGAAGAACAAGGGAGTCTTGAAAAGTTTGAACATGTTGAACATTTGAGGACTCAAAAAATATATACGCTAATTATGGGTCTCTAACTTAACCATACACTTCAACATAGTCATTTTTCATCAGTACACAAGAATGAATATAGATTTATTCATCATGCATGCCTGAATGAGTCAACATGTTGCCCCTAACTAGACGGGGTTTTGAGTATCTCTTAGAATCTGAGATTCCAACAACCTAGACTGGTCTAAGAATGGAGGATTTAATCTAGAAATGTAAATGACATATTAACCTAAGAATGAAAGATTGCAAGATTAATCTAAGAAATACGAATGAGCTTAAGCTAGAAAATGAGATTAAACTAAGAAATGAGTGTGCAATATTAATCTAAAAATGAGATTAATCTAAGAATATTTGAAAGAAGATAAAGTAGACATGATTAATCTAGAAATTATCTTAATCTATTGCAAATGAAAGCTAAGAATAATGAGATTTTTGAATGCACAAATGCGAGTTAACAATTCAGAAATGATTCGATATTCTAACAATGCATTCTCCTTTTTTTGAATCATAAATAAGAGAGTTATTTTATAGGATGAGAGTCTAGTTCAGAATGACAAGTTTCCTTTGAGAGAAGTAGTTAACATGTCTTTTTGAGTGAATGAAATAGTTAACTGATTTGTTGCACTTTTGAATCTCAGACAACTCAAAGTTTCCATTTTTGAACTGAAGTGAGGATTTTGGAGAGATTATTTGATTAAATAAATGAAATATGACCTCATAAATGTATTAAAATGAAGATATTTATTTAATAATCAAATATTATTTAATTCCTTTTTATGTATTTTAACTAAAAGGGTGAATTTAATTTAATTAAAGTGCTAGAACTTTGTAATTAAATTAATTTGATCATAGGGTTTATTTAGCCAATTATAATTGATATTTAGGAATTAAATATAGTATGTGATTGATGTAGATTTAGGGTTTTCTGCATTTGACCCTTAAGTCAAGTAGTGTTAGTCAAAACTCAGAATTGCCTAGTATAATAGGAATTTGATGATTCAAATGATTGATAAATGCAACAAAATTGGTTAGGGTTGCAAGATGCCAATTTTGGGGTGTTACAATATCATCCAACAATCTCCCCCTTTGGCATTGTGGAAACATATGGGAAAATCAACATGCATCAACCCAAAAGTACTCTCTCTCAATACAATATTCTCAATATCTTCAACACAAATCTCCCAAAATAGTAGGGATTTTCACATAGATTCCTTCCCCCTTTGGCATAAATGGAAAAGGGTACCATTATCCATCTATAGTTGTCTGTAAGGTGTAGCTTTTTCAAATCTTCATGTCCATCAACCAGGTGCAACATCACCCAAATATACTCCATAGTATTCTCCTATAATCACTCCCCCTGAGGAGTAGATCCATACATCAAGTCCAGAGAATGATATATGTCTGAGATCCATTGGACTAATGCATATCTGCATCAATTAATTACCATTGGGAGGGTTCATCACCCCAAGCATACTTTTGAGATATTCAAAAGCATCTTTTGGCAGTTTTGTAAATATATCTGCTATTTGTTCCTTTGTGCTAATGTATTACAGTCTTATCTCTTTCTCTGCTACCTTCTCCCTCAAGAAATGATACTTAATAGAAATGTGCTTAGTTTTTTAATGCATTACATGATTCTTCAACATATTCATTATGCTAGTGTTATCACAATGGATAACCACTGGCTCTGCAAAAATTATTACAATGTCCTTGAGAATTTGTTTCATCCAAATAACTTGTGTATAGTTTATTGCAGCAGTAACATACCCTGACTCAGTAGTAGATTGAGCAATACAGTTCTTCTTCTTGCTCAACCAAGAAACTAATATTTTCCCAAGGAAAAATGCACCGCCACTTTTACTCTTTCTTTCATCCACATTACCTTCCCAATCAACATATGTATAAGCCTGCAAAGTAAAATCTTCTAATTTTTCATACCACAATCCATATTTTATTGTCCCTTTCAAATATCTAAAAATTCTTTTTACAGCAAAAAAATGTGTCTCTTTAGGATCTGCCTGATATCTTGCCACAATTCCAACTACATTGGTAATATCTATTCTAGTGTGAGCTAGATATTGTAGACCTCTAATCATCAATCTGTACTTAGTCTGTACAACACTTTGAGTCTCATCACTATTATTCAGTTTGTGTCCAGTCACCATAGGTGTCCCTACAGGTTTACAATCTTCCATTCCAAACTTTTTCAACATTTCCTTAAGATACTTGGTTTGGGATATAAATATTCAATTCTTACTCTGATTAATTTCCAAACCAATAAAAAATTTCATCTCACCAATCATTGACATGTAATGCCCACCCCAGGATCTTCCTATGTTAGATGGACAGGACTATTGCTTTAACACTTTGGATTTTAGGATGGACTATGATTATTATTTAGTTAGCATTTTATGAGACATTTGAGCATATATGTTTGGTTACTGTAGTTATTTGGACATATTAAAGGAGTTATAATTTAATGATGAATGGCTAGAAATGAACTATCAGTAAAATACATTGATTTGTGTTATGATGTTTATATTTTGATTTAACCCTACTGACCCTATTATGGTTTGATGTTCACTGGTTGATGTGAGTGTAGGATGAGGAGGGGAAGTCATAGTAACTCCTACGGGAGATCCACACGATGTCGCACTCTCCCTCCTTGTTTGCTACTATCTATTTTTATATATATTTGTATATGCATATCAGTTGGTGATGCAGGATGCAGGTACCAGGAATCGTCTCCACCTGGCTACATAGGTCTAAGCGTGCCTTCAAAATCCTCGAACTGTTGATGTGTGGATATTTGACCAAGATACTCTCGAGGGTGCCCTTGGACTTAGAATTATGTTTAGGGAGTTATCCTTGTTGGGGTAGTAGAATGCAGTTTATGTTATAGACTTGATTTGATGTTGGTCTGAATTGATGTTATGAGTTAGAATTAATCTATTCTATAT
>MU226894.1:1695025-1723983 GCA_018584345.1 Thuja plicata
TATATATATATATCCAATGAAGTTGTAATGTACCTATTTGTACTGATTCATATGAAATAAGCTTTGAATATCTGCATCAACATGTTAAATTTGTTCTGTAGCTCGTTTGATACATCACTAAAATGTGTTTTAGTGAGCCTTGGTTAGGAGAATTACCCCTATCTTTCCTCTAAGATACAAAAATTCATCCTTAGGTAATGGTTTAGTGAATATGTCAGCAATTTTTTCTTTAGTGTTCACATATTCCAATCTTACTTCCTTGTCATGAACCAATTCTCTCAAGAAATGATACTTTATTGCAATAGTTTTAGTCTTAGTATGAATCACATAGTTCTTTAAAATGTTAATAGCACTAGTGTTGTCAGAGTAGATAATGACTGGTTCTTTGATTTCTTCCTTCATACCTGATAACGACTATTTGAACCATATGATATTTGAACAATTTAATACTGTATAAATATACTTTACCTCTGTTGTAGACTTAGAAATGTAGTTCTATTTCTTTCTTGTCCAGGAGACTAACCTCTTTCCAAGAAATAATGCTCCACCACTTGTGCTCTTTCTGTCATCAACACTTCCTGCCCAACCAGCATTAGTAAAATTATTCAAATCAAATTTTTCTCATTTCTTATACCATAATCCATACTCTTCAGTACCCTTAAGATATCTTAGAATCCTTTTGATAGCCATCAAATGATTCTCTCTAGGCTTAGCTGAAAACCTTACAACAATACCAACTGTTAATGCAATATCAGGTCTAGTGTGAACAACATATTGAAGTTTATGAATCATGGATCTGTAGGTAGTCTAGTTTACTTCCTTTGAATCATCATCTTTAGACAACTTATGTCTAGTAGGAATGGGTGTTCCAACTGGTCTGGAATCTTCCATCCCAAATTTCTTCATTATCTCTTTGATGTATTTAGAATGGGTAATGTAGATATCATCCTTCATCTGATAAACTTGTAAACCAACAAAGAATTTGATTTCACCAAACATAGACATCTAAAATTCCTTACTTATAGCTTCGTAGAATGCTTTGCATAAGTCATCATATCCAATAAATAATATATCATCAACAAATATTTTTGTTAATAGTATCTTGTTCTGAGGTCCTTCTTTGATATACAAGCTACTATTATCATTATTTCTCTAGAATCCAATACTTATCAAGTAACCATGCAATCTTTCATACTAGGCTCTAGGAACTTGTTTCAATCCATACAATGCTTTGTGTAGTTTGCAAACCATATTCCTTTTGTTAGGATCTATAAATCCTTCAGGTTGCTCAATATAAACTTCCTCTTCAAGAATTACATTCAAGAATATAGATTTTACATCCATTTGATATACCTTGTATCCTTTGTGTGTAGAATATTCCAGAATAATTCTGACTCCTTCAAGTCTTGCAACATGAGCAAAATTTTCTCCATAATCAATACCCTCTTCTTGAGCATATCCTTTACATACTAATCTTTCCTTTTTTCTGGAAACTTAGTACCAATCACATTCTTATCTTTTGGTCTAGGTACAAGAGTCTAGGTTTTGTTCTTTTCTATCTACTCAATCTCTTCATTCATTTCTTCGATCCATCTTTCATCATTCGATGCATCTTTAATAGTTCTAGGTTCAATTTCACTAAGAAAATATGTACCTTTAATTTTGATCCTTGTCATTACACCTTCTGTCTGATCTCTAATTATTTTTTTAGGTGCATGATGCCTTCTGACATATTTTACAAGTACAGGATCCTTCCTTCTTGATTATGGGCTTGTTCCACTTGGTTCACCATGCTCAAAATTTATGTTCTTCTCTTCTGTCTGATGCTCAGGTTCCACTATCTGAGACTTAGGCACCTCTATCTGAGACTCGGGTGCCTCTGTCTACAACTCGGTTCCCTCTATCTATGACTCGGTTTCCTCTACTAGCATCTCAGGTTGCACAGGCTACAACTCAAGTTGAACTATTTGAGTTTGGGCAGATGAATTCAATGGTTGAAAGGGATTTTTTCCAATCACCATTTCTTATGTCTTAGGTATAGTATCAGGTTCATAATACACAAAACTTATGTATTCCTCAGGCTCTTTACTTCTCTATTCTTCATTTCTCTCTGCAAACTCATCAATCTTTACATGCACAGCTTCTATGACTTTATGAGTAGTAAGATTCAAACATTTATATTCTTTTCTTTTGTAGGAGTAGCCTAGGAATATACCTTCATCACCTTTTACATCAAATTTTCTATTTCTTGCTTCTTTCGAGATGTAACATTCACTTCCAAATACTTTAAAATAACAAACATTAGGTTTGTAGTCATACCATAATTCAAAAGGTGTCTTCTTAGTACCTTTCTTTAGTTGAACTCGGTTCAAGGTGTGAATTTTAGTGCTGATAGCTTCCTTCTAGTATTTGGTAGAAACATTATTTTCAATCATCAAGGTTCTTGCACAATCCATAATAGATTTGTTCCTTCTTTCTGCTATCCCATTCTGTTGTGGAGTACCTAGGGAAGATACTTGTCTTTTGATTCCTCTTTCATTGTAGAATTCATTGAATTTATTAGAGATGAATTCACATCCTCTGTCAGATCTTAAGCGTTTAAGTTTCTTTCATGTTTCTTTTTCAACTCTGGCAAGGTACCACTTGAGCTTTTGAAAAGCTTCTGATTTTTGTTTGAGAAACATAAAAGTCATCATTCTAGAATGGTCATCAACAAATAGAATGATATACTTATCACCTGTGTAACTTTTTGTTCCAATTGGTTCACATAAATCAGTATGTACCAACTCCAAGACTTCTTCTATATTATAATTCTTGCTCTTGAAGCTAGTTTTTCCCATCTTCCCAATTTGACATTTTTTCCATATTGCTAATTCAGGTTTCTTCAGAATAGGAATACCTCTTACTCTTTTGTTCTTTCTTATGTTGATCATGTTATCAAATTTTACATGACATAACCTTTTATGTCATAACTAGCTTTCTTCTACTTGTGCAATAAAACATGAAATTTCAGTGAGATCAAGATAAAATAGATTACCTTTTTTTTTCCTGCCAGTTCCAACTAGGTTTCCCTTACCATCCAAGAGCTTGGACTTACCATTCATGAATTCTACCTTCAAACCAATCTTATTCAGCTATGCCACACTTAGTAGATTATGCCTTAGTCCTTCAACCCAATAAGCATTATCACATTTGATTCCTTCTTTTAAAGCAATACAACCTTTACCTTTTACATAGAAGGGTTCATCATTCCCAAAACTGACACTCCCACCATCATAGTGCTCAAGATGTTCAAATTTGGTTTTATCACCAGTCATATGGTGAGAACAACCACTATCAATTATCCACGTGTCATTCTTGCTAATATGAAAGTATATTGTTGTCTTTTCATTATCTTCATTATCTGACTCATCCTTAATAGTAATATAAACCATTTCAACTTCATCTTCATCACTATCAGAATCTTTAGCAATATAACAAGATTTCTTACCTTTGTCCTTGTAGCTTTTGTATCTTTTGAAATCTTTATTTCCTTTGTACTTGTTGAACTTTCTCTCACCTTTGTCTTCCTTGTTTAGACACTTAGCAGCAATGTGACCAACCTCATCACATGAAAACCAAATCAATGGTATTCCTCCTTTGTACTTTCCTTTTTCCTTTTGCAGCTCTCCTTGCAAGTAATTCTTCAATGATTTCTAGATCTTCATCATATGATTCATCATCATTGTCACTATCAATCTATTTTCCTTTCATCTTTCCAAGGTGTAATTTAGCTTTGAATTCAGACTCAAGATTGCTATTATAAGAATAATAATTGTCAAAGTTATCCAACTCAAAATTTGTAATTCTTCCAACCAATCCATCTACAGTTACATCATTACTGCATCTCACTTCTTGAATAGCTGAAACTCTAATTGCATAGATGGGAAGTAAAGTTCTCAATACCTTACTAACCACTATTGTGTCTTCAATCACTCCACCGATAGCTCTAATGACACTAATACTTTTCTTGATTCTTTCACTGTATTTTGTAATGTCTTCTCCTTCTTTCATTTTCATCTGATCAAATTGACCTCTGAGACTTTTTGCTTTAGCTCTCTTTACATTGACATCTCCTCCATAAATATCATGCAATTTGTTCCACATATCAAAGGTAGTAGGGAAGTCCTTGACTTCATCAAATTCAGAATAGTTGAGTGCAGAGGCTATATTAATCATCATTATGTTATGATGCTTCATGTCTATCATCTGATCCATAGTCAAAGGTCTCGGTAGTTCCACATACCTATGGTCCAAGAATTGTAAACTAGTATCTCCAATAGTAGATAAATGTAGCCTCATCAAATCTTTCTATGCTATGAAGTTGTCTTTGTTAAGCTTGGGGATCTCCCTTCTATAAGACATCTCTGATATTTAGCTTAGGCCTTGAAACCTTCCTTGTAAGCACTTAGTGCTCTGATACCAATTGTTGGAAATGAGTTGAGTAACTGAGAGGGGATGGGTGAATCAATTACCACAAAAACAAATCCAAGTCCCTTAGATGTCTTAAACAAATTTGTCACTGTTGCTCGGTTAACACAGATATTCTATTGTCACTTGGTTAACATAGATAATCTTAAGATATTAACTGTGATTATCCTTTAGTAATTAACTATAGAACCATAAAGAAAATAACATGTACACAGATAACACCAATATTTAACATGGAAACCCAATATGGTAAAAACCACCAATTGCAACTAGTCTATATTTTTCACTCTTCTGAAGTGAGCTCTATTAGGAGCCAACCCTATTAAAGGTTACAATAACACACTATTAGGTGTGACCCTGTTAGAGGATTTAATCACCTTGTAAGGAGTGGCCTTGTTAGAGGTCTTCAAACACTTCAATGTAGAAATTTCACCTTGTGAGAGGATTTACAAAAGACTGTTAAGTCTACTCTATTAAGATATTTTAATCACTGCTACAATTGTTAGAGAGTAACAATGGATTGACCTATTTTGATAAGCAACTATCTTTGTTGATTTAGATCTCTATTCTAGATTTAATTACTTAATCCTCACTGATCGGATATTCTATTGCAGCTCTATGTGTTCTGTCCTCAATCAGAATCCCATATAATTTTGCCTTCACTCTTCATATCAAAACCACATATATTGCTTTCTTACTTCTATATATTCAATCCAAAATTGATCTTATATATATATGATAAGCCTTGTCAATTTGTCTTGAATAACCTTCCAAATAAATAATAAAACTCATGTATGTTGGTTGCATATAACAATTTAAACATAAAATGTAAACTTCTATTAGTCAACTAACACTGAATGCTTAACTCGGTCAACACTAAAATCTTTCAACACCTGATGAACACTGTAATGCCCGAGTGAACTTGGTTAGAACTGAAAATCACTTTGGTCTTCTTCAATGCCCAAGAGTGCTTGGCATGAACTGACTGTTCTCGGATAGGATTAGATATTTTTGTAAACATAACTACATTTGTGTAAACATCAATGATAATACACAATTGAATAATTGTCATCAAGACCAAGCACCTCATCAAATTCCCCAAAATCATATTCACCACTTCTATCTATCCATCAATCTGTGCATGGTGTGTTGAGTTGAACTTCAAATCTATCTTCAACATTTTCCACAAGGTTCTCCAAAAGTACCCAACAAACTTGGTTTCTTGATCTGAAACTATGCTCTTTGGTAAACCATGTAATCTTTCCACTTCCCTAAAAACAAACTCTACTACATGAACAACAACATTAGTCTTCTTGCAAGGAATGAAATGGGTCATCCTTAAAAATCTATCTACCACTAAAATAATTGAAACATGCCCTCTCTGAGTTCTTGGTAGGCCAAGAACAAAGACCATACTACTATCCTCTCATGGCTTCTTTGGTACAGGTAATGGTTGATATAACTCTATATTGTTTTGGCTTCTTTTTCCATCTGACATATCCTACAACTTTGTAGAAATTTCTTAACATCTTACTGCAATTGTAGCCAGTAATAATTTTCACTAACTAGAGAAATGATTTTATCTTGACCAAAATGTCTAGCCAGTCCTCCACTATATTTTTCTTTGATTATATTTTCCCTCATGGAACTCCTTGGAATGCACAACTAACTACCTACGAATAAAATATCATCCTGGATTATGAAGTTTAACCATTTGGTTCTATCTAGAGTAACAGGTTGTGTACAATCTTTCCAAGCTTCACCAAAATCTAGATCCTTGGGGTACAAACTCTTGAGTTCCTTGAACCCAACAACCTCAATCTACATCTCTTTCAAAAAAAATTTGTCTCCTACTAAGGGCATCTATAACCCCATTAGACTTCCCACTCCTGTGTTTCAAAACAAAAGTGTAGCTCTGCAAAAAAATCATCCCATTTCAAATGCCTCTGAGTCAACTTCGCTTGACTATTCAAATATTGCAAAGCCTTATGATTAGTAAATTAAAAAAACTCTTTTGGAAAAAGATAATTTCTCCACTTCCTCAATGCCTGAACTATAGCATAGAACTCCTGATCATAAAAAAAATATTTTCTCTTGGCATCATTCAACTTCTCACTTAAATAAGTAATGGGTTTACCTTCCCAACTCAAAACAGATCCAATATCCTTACCACTAGCATCACATTCTACTTGAAACACCTTGTTAAAATATGGAAGTGCTATAACAGGATTTTTAATAACTTTTCTTTTCAAAAATTTAAAACTCTTATCTATCCCTACAGTCCACTTAAACTCTTTCCTATCCCATCTCATTGTTTCAATCAAGGGTCCACAGATACTACTAAAATTTTGAATAAAATTTATGTAAAAGCTTTCTGAACCATGAAAATATCTTACCTGAGTAGCACTCCTTGGAGTAGGCCATTCAAGGATAGCCTTCACCTTCTTTGGATCCATTTTTAGACCTTCTACAGAAACTAAAAATCCTAGATACACTAGCTCCTTCTTCACAAAACTACACTTCTTCAGTCAATTAATCAACAAATTATCTTCCCTTAACCTCTCAAAGACCCTATAAACATGAATTATATATTCCTACAATGTCTTACTAAAGATCAAAATATCATCCAAATAAACAATGAAAAACTTACCCATTAATTCTTCCAGTACTTCATTCATGAGCTGCATGAATTTTCTTGGTGCATTGGTTAGCCCAAAAGGCATGAATAACCACTCATACAAGCCCTCCTTTGTCTTTAAGAATGTCTTTCATTCATCTACTTCTTTGTGAAATACAAGGTCCGCTCAAACAATCCATAATATCATCCATTCTTGGCAAGGGACATTTGTATTTGATAGTGATCTTATTGATAGCTTGAGAATTTGTTCACATCCTCTATTCTCCATTTTTCTTTGGTGATAATACCCCTGGTACAACACATGGACTCAAACTCTCTTAGATCAATCCCTTATGCAAAACTGATGACATTAAGTTTTTCCATTAGTATACTTAAGTGAAAAACATGATAAAGATCATTGGTATAGACATACCCGACAGAGAGCACACTGCATAACCAACGAGATGACAATGCTTGTCATGAAAATACTAAGTATAGAATTGTCCGATGAACACTGTCAAGTGTTGAACTGACGAAAAAGCATGAAGGACATCACCGATGGTATAATTTTATGAACATCACCGATAGAGCAGAAAAGGCATGGAACCTGACAAATAGTTTAATATAGGGACACCGACTGAGCAGAAGCCCGACAGAGAAAAGAATGAAAGAATCCTGATAGACTGATAGAGAAGCTCGACTATCAGAGCCAACAGTCAATTATAGAACCCGTAAATAGTGGATCTGACTTTCCATGTTAGATAAAACATTGTAATTCTATTTATAGAGTTTTAATTTGTTTTAAATCATTACTTGAGAGTTAAGCAAGTATATTATAATTGTTTTAAAGCATCCTAACAGATCTAAAACATAACTAACTAAAGATCAAGTTCAAGTTGTAAACCTTGGATCTAGATTTAAGTTGAAAAGCATGAATCAAGAATGAACCTAAAAACTAGTATATACAGATGTTGCATCATTGTAATAGATACAGTCGAAAAATGATTGTAGCCATGAAGAGCATCTAAGCAACAAAAGTGAATTCATGCAAAGTTTAGAAATAGATCATATCAGTTCTCAAGGACATAGACAAGGCTACTGATGAGCAGAGGCAAGGTATCATTCAATCACTCAAGGGTAGATCATCAAAAGTGATCAAATTGTAAGCCTTAACCAGCTCCCTTCTTATCTACAGATAGTGAAGTTTTGTGGGTGACATCCCCACCACAGTTTTTACTTCCTAATAGGATTTTTCTGCGATATCATATCTTGTGTTATGTGTTATTTAATTTCATGTATGTTTCTTGAATGTTTACACATGTAAAGAAATTATGTTATAATTTCACATACATAAAGAAAGATGAACAGATAGATAGGTGAACATACAAATTTGATAACACAAAGGTTAATGGGCTAATGACATAAAAATTTTAGAGGTACTGATTCACCCCTCCCCTCTCAGTACATCATTCTAGCAATTCCAACAACTGGTATCATAGCTAAGTCTCTTTCTTGAAAAGCTTAAAAACTTAAGAGAAAAGATCAAGACAATGGAAAAGTATAGACTGGAAAAGACTATTGAGAATCAGCAGTTACAAATTTAGATTTACTATGAGTAGTACAAAGAGGTGAGAATAAGCATGAGAAAGTTGCTTGATGAAAGAAATATTATGGCATCTAGTCTTAATTCAAAAGATTATAAAGAAGAGGAGATCCCAGATTACTTCAACTCAGCATAATCAACAACAAGAAAAGCATCAGACACATCAGTAGAAGAGATAACAAGTCTACAAGATGTCAATCTACATCTGATAGAGAAAATCAAGATGCTGCAAATCGGTCAAGAGACTCAGATGGTAAAAATGATTGATGTCACGAATGATACAAGAAAAGCTAAATCAGAGAGAATATTGGCTATTGATGATAGGAGGAAAATCATAGAGAAGCTACAAGAAAAAGAATCAGAGATTTAAAGACTTGCTGATCATCACCATGAGATTACCAATCAGATTATTCTTATGAGTCAAGAGGAAAACAGATTAAATACTAAACTCATTGAAACAATACAGATCATCGGTGAGCTAAGAGAAGAGAATGAAAATCTAAAGCATGAAGTCAGTATTTAGAATCAGCACAATGAATTAATCAAGAAAGCTAAAGATAGCAATAAAAGAATGGATGATTTTCTTGACAGAAAAAGAAGAATCAACAACTACACAGGTCTAGGGTACACCGAAAATGGAGAATCATCTATTCAATCAGATCAAAGGAATACTTATACAACTCCAAGAACCAAGAAGTTATCATGCAATCACTATGGAAAACCAGGCCACACCTCAAACATTTGCAGAAACAAAATGAAAGGTATTCCTCACTCACAATCTACTTTCATTCATAATTGTTATAAATGTCACAAGAAAGGACACAAGGCACATGAATGCAGATCTAAGGTGAAAAATCCAAAGAAGGAAACCTACATGGACAAGAACTATCCTACCTGCAAAATGAATGGACATACACATCAAGAGTTCTGTAAAAAGAACAAGAAAGCATGGACACCAAAAGAACCTGATAATGGCTATAAACCGACAAGAATCGGTAACTCATATGTTTAGGACTATAACACATGGGTAAACTACACAGCATGTGGAAGGTATGGTCATATTTTCTCCAAATGTATGAGAAAATGGACTAGAAGACCTAGAGGATGGACCAATCCAGTAATGGCATGTTTACATTGTCATAAGGTTGGACATGTGATAAAAGATTGCAAAGACCGACTAACAAAAACAAGCACTTATCCCAATGGAAACACCATTGATGACATTAAAAAGATGAGAAACAAGATGTGGAGAAAATCTACAAACACTGAATGTGCTGGAACAAGCAATGCAAATGATGACACCCCATCCAATGGATCTGGCGGCATCACTATTCCCAACTAAGTTGCACAAGTAAGTATGGAACTACATTATGACAAGTTATATTATGCATTGGTTCCATTACACATTGATCATATTGAAAAAATTAGCATTATTGAAGATGCACTATATTGTTACTTGTAATATTATTGAAAAACAATTCCATCGGTAAATGAGTACCAATAAGCATCGATGAACACACATAGTAAAGTTGACACTACTTACCGAAATGTATCGGGCATTACACAAAATCCAAGTCACTAAGTGTAACCAACAGACATCGGTGATCTTTGAGCCGATAGAGGTTTTTCGTCACCATCTTACCGATAATCATCGGTGATATCACCAAAGCTGCTAGCTACCCCAAAACTTTGCACCTACACCGACGATGTTATTTATGCCTCAACCAACGAACTCAATCTTTGTACACCAATGATTTGTTGTGCATTAATGACAACTTAGGGCAAAAAAGGTTATAAAAGCACGATGGAAGAACTCATTTTGCACCCATATTTTTTGAGCAATGAAGTAGAGCCAAGAAGAGAGATTGAAGAACAGATTGAAGTGTGACCTCAGCAAGATTCAAACATGACTCAATAGATTCACGAGTGATCATAGAGACTCAGTAAGTACCTACAATCACCGACCGCACTATGTTTAAATTACAGAAAGCCCTAAATTTCAAAATACGATGGCATCTACTTCAAGAATAGAAAAATTGAAAGAGGATAAGAAGAAAATCATTAATCTTATTAGAAATAGTACTTGTGTTGAACCTAAATACAAGTTACACCCAGAAAATGCATCGCAACCCAATGATTCTGGAGCATTCTCCAAAATCCCACCTAGGTTTTTGCTGGTAGAGGACGTAAGGTCCTATATACATTGCAATATCTCAGAATTAGGAGATCCATACCTTGATAAGTCCTATAAGGCACTATGTGATGACACTGGAAACCTAAAAGAAGAGCACAAGCATATGGAAGTAAAAGGTTTGACAAATGCATTACACTTTCCTAGGGTTTTTAAGACCAAAAGGATACGGATAGTTTTTAGCAGAATGCATAACCAGACATTATGGCTTGATGGGCCTAAATGAATAATGAAAGATGTTATTCATGTGGTTATTGGATATCCCAAAACTGACAAGCCAAAAGTTCACAAGCACCCATCCAGAAAGGAAGTAGAAGATTTAACAGGTGCAAAATCAGATAAAAGAGGTCTCAAGGTTAACACCATCACCAACAAGGAACTTAAGTTTGGTGCATGTGTGGTAGGATATAAAATCTTTCAGGCCAGCAAAATGAATAGCATAGCAAGTACTGCTATGAGAACAGCCTACAAGATCATCAAACAAGGAAAGAAGATGGATCTTTCAGAAATATTGTTAAATCAATTTGAGGAGAACATGAACACTATAAGGTCATCAAGGACAAAAACTTGATTTAAGGAAAAGATGCAAGCAAGAACAAGGATACCAGAGAGTTTTATAGAAGAACATAAGGATGATATATGTTTTATGGTAGATACTAATTTTACTTATATCAAACTAGTAGTACCTAGAAAATCTTGGATATAACCACTGAATTATGAAATCCAAATAGGATAAGCTGCAAAATGCATCAAGGAACTGTTGAATGAACCATTGGACAACAAGCAACCAAGATTTGGCACTTATGAACAAGCCAAACCAAAAATCAAGTCAAATCTTTTTGTCAAGAAAATTGTAAACAAGAAGAACAAAATGGTAAAGGATTTAACCAAGAAATTTGCAGTTACTGAAGAAGGTGAAGAGGAAACATAAGGAAAGGAGGAAGAAACTTAGGGTCGGTCACCCATTAGTGAAGATACAAAAAAGAGTGATTCAGAGGCTACACAGTCAGATTCACCACCTCCTCCTCCACCTAAGAAATCAAGGACAACAGCTGCTTCAAGAACAAGAATCCAAACAGTAAAGGAAGCAACTCCTTCACTATTGAAGAAAGGGAGAGTGAGAACCTACAAAAGGAAACCAGTCTCACCAAAGGGGAAACAAACCAAAAGGAGGAAGTTAAATAGAATGAAAGAAGATCTAGATGACTCAGGGATGAAGCTGACATAGAAGTTCAAAAAGGGAAAGAACCCTTGATCCCTAAAACCATTGATGAAATATGTAAAAACATTTCAGAATCACAATCTATTTCAGATCCTAATATTAGGAAATGGTTGAAACTTGATCCAGAGGATCAAAATAAAATTGAAGAAGCTATAATAGCTAAAATGTGAAAACACAATTATGTTCCACTTCAATTCAAGGAATATGAAGTACCCAAGGAGCTAACGGATCGATTGCCTGCAAGATGGACATTTGCACTTCATACAAAAAAGGAGATAAGAGAAATAGTACTTGTTACTCTTATGCATTCTAATTCAAAGAAGGAAGAGATAGATAAAATGATGAAAAAATATGAAAAGGAGTTCTCACCCAAAATGAGAATATACAAATTCCTTCAAGGGAAACTAATTGAGCTAGATCAGGACAGCATTAAAAAGTGGTGTAAAGTACTCAAAAAACCCACTAAGGAAGCTAGCCCAGAGAAAGAAAACATCATCATTAAAGATCCAAAGAGTGGCTCATCAGTTGAATTGGATAGAGAAGAGAGTGATACAATAGGCCACAAGAATACTGAAGTTGTAGATGATGTATGTCCCAACACTACTCTTGACAAACCACAAAGTGAAGAAAGCCAAATTCCACCAAGACCAACTCATATTGACTTGGATGATGAACCAGAGGTTACCAAAGAAGAATTGACAATAAAAGGTAACATAAATGAGGATGTCAATGATGAAACATGGTTGGATAATATCATTAATGACATTACAGGAAAAGACCTTGCAGAAGAGGTGCAAAAAGATGATGTCATTGTTGCACAAGGTGATATCGATGGACAGGACACACTTACTGACACTATAGAGGTAAATACTCTGACCAACATACAAATATTGATAGAAGCTATTGATATTAACTCTATTCAAGAGAAACCATCTAAGAAAGATGATAACATACCTGAGGACATGGGTAATGATGAAAATAAAGATGCATCAAACACACAAAAGGATATAGAAATAGAGATGAAGGATGCAACCGAAAATTAGCAAAATTTGTCTATTGACAAGGACAAAGGAGAAGATACTAACAAGGATGAAACATTGAGAAAGGATGAAGAAAAATAAAAGAGTGAAGAATTTAAGAAAGATAATAGCATGAAGGAAAAGGAAGAAAAATACGTTGATACACCCAAGGCCACTGAAGAGATGTCTTCACACAACCAATAGGTGGATTCTGAATAGAAGCAACAAGAAGCTTCATCTTCTCGACCTTCACCTACCAAATCAATCCAATCTTAAGATCTACAACTGGTAGTTCACTAGGTTGTTTCCCAACAAAAGAAGAAGAAGAAGAAAGTAATAAAGAAAGATATCTTGGTTGTAACACTTGATGAGGTGATCGAAATACCCAAGTGGGATGTATCCACTTTAGATGTTGAATCACTTCAAAAGTTTGGAGTGATATGTCAAAGAAAATCCCTACAGGAGAAAATGAGAAAAGCACATAGGGAAGCCCAAGCACTTGACAAAGCTAGGGATATACTCATCAACTTGTTGCTGAGGTAAAACTTGAAAATGACATTTCAGTCATGGAACAAATTGAAGTTCTTACTGATGCCATCACCACTCAAAGTGTAGATGCAGAGCAAGCAATGGAAGAACGGGCAGAGAAGAAGTATCAACTCAAACTAGTTGAGAAGATCAGCCAAGAAGTGGCAGAAAACAAGGTAAAGCTCTCTGAATTAGAAAGTCAATTAGAACCAATGATTGCAGAAGCTATTACCTTAGTACAACAAATGTGCACACTTGACAATTTCACAAAAGAGAATGGTAAAAAGCTATCCCAATTAGATTCAGATATGACATCAAGTGCACAAAATTTAACCTCTGATGCAAATGCAATAAATTTGTGTCACGACAAGATCACAAAAGTAAAAAGTTATGACAAGAAATATGGGATGCAGAGACACAATTTAGGCATGAGGTTACCGAGCTACAGGCACACATATTGCCAAACCTCACTACTCTGCAACAACACATTAGAGATGCAAGGAATCTGATCTTGACCCCAGAGATGTCTGTGGTAGATAGGATCTATGATATGCATGTGAGGATATCACTTGAGCACATGGCTCTCAAAACTTTGAAGGAAAAATGGGAGAAGATGATGGAGGAAATCAAAGCCTCACACTCCCACATTTTTGACAAGTTGTAAGTACCTTTTCCCTTATTATCAAAAAAGGAGGAAAAGGATATGTATGTTATATGTACAATAGGAATAGATATGTAAAAATAGATATGTACAATATATCAAATATCATAAAAAGGAAACAAAAAAAAGGGAAGGCAATTATATGTACATAAACTTACACTTACTGACATATGCATAGGGGGAGTCATAAAATGACTAAGGATGAAGTATACACAGGTGTACATACTAATACATTAAGTATGTTGCACATATCAATTTTTGATACTAATGAAAAAGGGGGAGATTGATGACATTAATTTTTTCCATTAGTATACTTAAGTGAAAAATATGATAAAGGTCATCGGTATAGACATACCCGATAGACAACACACTGCATAACCAACAAGGTGACAATGTTTGTCATGAAAATACTAAGTATAGAATTGCTTGATGAACACTGTCAAGTGTTGAACTGACGACAAAGCATGAAGGACATCACCAATGATATAGTTTTATGAACGTCACTGATAGAGAAGAAAAGGCATGGAACCTGAAAAACAGTTCAATATAGGGACACTGACGGAGCAGAAGCCCGATAGAGAAAAGAATGAAAGAAACCTGACAGACTGACAGAGCAGTCAAACTATCAGAACCGACAGTCAGTTCTAGAACCCGCAAATAATGGATCTGACTTTCCATGTCAGATAAAACATTGTAATTCTATTTATAGAGTTTCAATTTGTTTAAAATCATTACTTGAGGGTCAAGAAAGTATATTTTAATTTTTTTTAAACATCCTAATGGATCTAAAACATAACTAACTAAAGATAAAGGTCAAGTTGTAAACCTTGGATCTAGAGTTAACTTAAAAAGTGTGAATCAAGAATGAACCTAGAAACTAGTATATATAGATGTTCCATCATTGTAATAGATACAGTTGAAAAATAATTGTAGCCATGAAGAGCATCTAAGCAGCAGAAGTGAATTCATGAAAAGTTTAGAAACAAGTCATATCAGTTCTCAAGGACATAGACAAGGCTACCGATGAGTAGAGACAAGGTATCATTCAATCACTCAAGGGTAGATCATCAGAAGTGATCAAATTGTAAGCCTTAACCGGCTCCCTTCTTATTTGCAGATAGTGAAGTTTTGTGGGTGACATCCTCACCAAAGTTTTTACTTATTAACAGGAGTATTCTGCGATATCATATCTTGTGTTATGTGTTATTTACTTTCATGTATGTTTCTTGAATGTTTACACATGTAAAGAACTTATGTTATAATTTCACATACATAAAGAAAGATGAACAGATAGATAGGTGAATATAAAAAATTGATGACACAAAGGTTAATGGGCTAATCACATTAAAATTTTAGAGTTACTGATTCACCCCTCCCCTCTTAGTACATCATTCCAGCAATTCCAACAAAAACATCTTGCACTTCTCTGTTCAATTCCTCACTCTCTGCTAGAATCTCCCTATGGCCTGCCTTGTTTGGGAAACTAGCCCCTAGAATCAATTCCATCTAATGGTTTATCTTTCTCACTAGTGGCAACCCATTAGGCACAATATTGGATACAATATCCTAAAACTCCTCCAACAAGTCTGCAACTTCTGTAGGTACATCTTTTACTTCCTCTTTACCAACTTTTGGAATTAAAGAAAAACACATGTTCATGTATCATACCTTCTAAGAACTTCCTCCCTTCAACTAAACATATCCTGGCATTACTACATACATATTCTCCTATTTTCGTTAATGGCTTCAGCTTGTGTCAGAGTCCATCCTTTGTCAAAGAACAAGTATTGGCATGACTGTCATGTATAGTGCACCTATCAAACTTCTAAGGCCTTCCCATCAACAAATGACATGCATCCATGGGTATGATATTGTAGAGAACCTCATCATGATAACTTCCAATCTTGAAATTCACTAAGCACTTCTCATTGACCAGGATCTTGTGGTCATCCTGCACCCAGGAAATTTGGTATGGACATGCATTTTTTTTCCCTTTTCAGATTCAACTTTGATACCATTTCTTATGACACCAGATTATCAGTGTTTCCACTATCAATAATCACTTCACAACACTTATCCTTGCACTTGCACCTAGTGTGAAATAGGATTTTCCTCTGATCTAATTCTATCTCTTTGTTTATCATCAAGGTCCTCCTAACAAGTAGGGTTTCTCCTCTCTTAGCATCATCTGAATGCTTTGACTGAGCTTATTCATTTTCATGTACAACTCATGCATGGCCTTTAGTCCTCCTATTTGTCCTTCCTTAATGTTGTGGACATTATTAGGCTTAGATCCCTTCTTCTCTATAATGGAAACATGTCCCATGAAAACCTATGCTTCTTGTTCCTTTTCCTCTTCCTCTTCCTCTCTAATCCCTGTTATTTTTAACACAAGAATGATTGAAATGATTCCCCCTCTGATTCTGACTACTACTTGACTCATCATTCTTTTTTTAATCTTTATTTTGGCCTCCATAAGACCGTTTGTTAGATCTTCCACCACAACCTCTTCCACCTTTCTTTCTTTAAAACTTCTTGTTCAACTTCTCTTCCACCCTTAGTGCAAACTGGTATGCCTCTTCAATGTTGGTCATTCTAACTAGACTCAACTCATCCTAAATACTTGGCCTCAACCCATGAAGATAACGAGAAATTTTTTCCATCTCAGCTTCTACATGACCTGTTCTAATGAGGACTTAGTAGAACTCTCTAGTATAATCTTGCATATATCTCCCCACTTGTTTCAACCCTTGCAATTTCTTCAGCAGATCAAGATCATAATCAATGCGAATAAATTGTCTCTTCAATTTCTCCACCATTTGGTCCCATCTTGTGATTTTCTCCTTTCCTCTCCTATTCCTCTCCAATTTAATCTACTGCCACCAAATTTTTGCATGACCCTTCACTTTGGTGTTCACAAATTTGACCCTATTTGGATCTTCAACTTCTTCATACTCAAAATATTCTTCTAGATAATTGATTCAATCAATCAGTTCCTCTAGGTTAAGATTTCCTAAAAATGTGGGAACTTCAATCTTGGGTCTCTTTCCAATCTTGGAAATGGACCTCAAAAACCTATCCTCCTTGGGAGCTCTAAGTGCTTATAGTGCTTCTTGGTCACATTTTCCTTTTTCTTCAAATTCCTCTTCTCTTTCATCTCTAACTGCAATATTAGTTCCTCTACACAGCTCCTCTTCCAATGCTTGCACTTGTCTCTGGAGGGCTCTAAAACCCTCTTCTATCACACTCACAACTCTTCTACCATGGTTCCTTTGTGGAGGCATTTTTTGCTCCTATCCCACGAACCCACAATCACAGTCCTAGTGCAAACTGCCTCACAATTGGCAATTTGTTTACACTTAGGAAAACCTTCTCCGATACCACTTGATGAAGGGTACTCCCCTTATTAACACAACACACAAAATATAATCTAGAATAACAACAAATTATAAGGACAAGAAATGGGATTTTTATTATCTTGAATGAAATGGAATTACAATATTTAGAATTATAACATGGACATTTTCATTAAAATATTCTGCAAGCCAGAGCCACTAGATTTATATCCCAAAAACTATCCTAGATAACCCTACGGGCCTTCATTATATAGGCAATTTAATTGCCCAAGAATGTTCTAGAAATTTTAACCCTAAATTTCAAGGAAAACAATCCCAAATATATTATTATTCATTTTTATTACACTAGAATAGGCCCCAAACAAATTTCGGAACTCAAAAGAAATTTTGAAGGAATTTCATTTTTTGCTATTTCAGGTAGTGCAACTTTCGGAGACCATAAATCATCACTTGTTGACCTGATTGGCTATTATAACCCCATTTCATAAATGCCACAAAGTTCTCTACAATTCTCAACTTGTGAAGCTCCATTTCAGCCAAGGTTTTAACCCCACTTTAAGCCTCAAAAGACTTCAAAACTGAGTCCAAAGTTTTTGTACCCTACTGCCAATACCAAAAAAATTCAATATCTTCAAAACTAGACTTAATCATGCAATGAAACTTTACTGGTAGGCTAATATAATCAAAGTGAACCTCTAGGTAATAAAATAAGACACTCTAAGCTCAAACAAAAAATATATTAAAAATAATAATTTCCATAAATAGAAGCTCTGCACAAAGATAATCCTTATTGAAAAGACCGTGAAAATATTTTTGGGTGATGCAAGATTTCCCTTACACCCAGGATGCTCCTGCATCAATACTCTATTCCATCGTATACCTTTTATATTTGAAAATGAGGATCTCACTTCGTGTAAATTATCCTTTTTCTTGAATTTCATGACTTGTACATGTATTTTTTGTTAATCTCTAAGTTATGTTGATGATTAGTGCCCAACACTTAGTCATTTCATTAGGCAGTTTTAGTTGGCTATCACTGTGGCCGAGCTAAAATTGTGAGGCCAAGCAACATTGGCAAGCAATTTTTCAGTATGCCTAGTTACATTGCCGAGCCGAGTTACATTGCCGAGCCCCATAGACAGGGATGTTAAATGTCGAGCAGGACAGTTTTTGTATACTTGTCAAGAATGATACAAACTTCAAGGATAAGTGATCTGGCTGACTTGTATAAGCTTTTTGAGCTGAATTATGTGTGCATTTAATATTCTTATATGGATTTAATTATACATTTAATTGTTTTATCTTATGCATTACTCATTGTAACCATTAATTGTAATACCATCATGGTATGGGTATTGGATCTTGATCATTGATCTAGATCTCACTGTTAGATTTGTATAGATATATTAGATTGCTTTGAAACCCTATTTTATGTATGTACAAGAGGCAAAAGAGAAGTTGTTGAAGTGACTGCATTTTGAAGTGAAATGTACAGAGGGTTATTTTTTTCAGAAGCAGAGATTAAGCAGAGCTTAACACAGTGAACAACAGAGTAAAGGTATATTAGATTATAAGATTAGAAGAGATACTAAAAAGAGGAGATCCATCATCAGCATCAGAGTGCATATCGAAGGATCGTTACTTGAGACTTTTTAATCATTGTATTAGGTGAAAATCTCTTAACAAAGTGGTTTTAGCACGCCTTTATTTATCTCTTAACAGAGTGCTTACTTCATTGTAAGTTTAAATCCTTTAATAGGGTAGATTGTAATGATCTGAAGCTCTTAACCGGGCAGACCTCTAACAAGGTAGATTAAATTTTGTAATCAAACATTGTAACCTTAACAGGTACACTTTATTACTGCAGTAGTGGAGAATTTTGTGGGTGTCATCCCCACCCCAGTTTTACCTATTTGGGTTTCTAGGTTATCAAGTTATTGTGTAATGTGTTATTTATTTCATGGTGTGGATGCTATTTGAGATTACATTAGATTCATTTATGTGTGAATGTGGATCAGTTTATTTTAAGTGTTTAATTTTGAAGATCTGATTCACCCCCCCTCTCAGTATCTTGCTTTCCCATTATTGTATTTCCAACAGTTTTACCTACCTAGGTACCTATAGTTATGTTTTCTCTGATTTTGAACTTATCTACTTGAAATTGATTCCTTCTACTCCTTTTTTAGCCAATTCATGTGCCATATAATTACCTTCTCTATAAATATGATTAATCATTATTTGTTCAAATCTTCTTTTAATCTTTAAAATAACCTCCAACAAGGATTTTTGTCTCCAATTTGGTATAGATTTTGATCTAACAACATTCACCGTAATCATAGAATCTCCTTCAAACTATAACTTAGCCAACCCCAATTCTAGGCCAAGGGAAAGGCCAATTATGAGGGCGTTAAATTCTACCATATTATTGTTGGAATTCTAATATGGGAAAGTATTAACTGAGAGGGGGGGTGAATCAGATCTATAAAAATTCTACCAATTCTTTACTAACTGATTCAACCATGTATTCATAAACATAAACAAAAATTTTGTAAAGATTTAACATCTAATCATGAACACATAACACAAATATTTTGGTAACCCAGAAACCCTTGAAGGCAAAACTAGGGTGGGGATGACACCCACAAATCTTCACTACTGCAGTAATAAAGTGTTCTTGTTAGGGATACAAAGTTTTGATCACTTCTGATGATCTACTCTGTGAGGGGTCTACCTTTTTAAGAGCTTGTAGACTTATACAATCTTCCTTGTTAAAGGATTTAAACTTACAAAAAAGTAAGCACTCGGTTAAGAGATTTACAAAGGCATGTTAGGACCACTCTATTAAGAGATTTACCTTGATTAACTTGTTAGAATGTATCAGTACCTGGTCCTTTGGTCTGCACTACAAATGCTAATAACAAATCTCCTCTTTCCAACTCTTAACTGATCTCTCAATCTGATTTATCTATGCTCTTCTCTTCATAGCTTTGCTCGGTCACTCTATCTGGTCAATGCTTTAGATATGCAAAACATGCATATACTTCTGATCTCTGATCTTCACATATGCATCCAAACACATATACTTACACACATAAATTAGGGTTTAAATCATCCCATAAATAGATCATCCAGATCAAAATCAATGATCTAGATCCATCGTCTTTTTCCTCTTAGGAATCCCTAATTTTGATTGGTTGCATGGATTGCATAGGGATCCATGATCATAAAAATAATGCATAATTAATGCATTACATCTCAGTACATGATCATTAAATGCTCCATAAAATTCAGCCAAAATGGTTTACCTTGGTGTTTGTACCATTCCAAACACATATACAAAATTTATTTTACTCGGCATTACTAAACACTGGTGCTTGGTCAATAGTGTCTCACTTGGCATAACTATATATTGTTACTCCGCACTGACTCTTCTATGCAACTCGGCAATCATTCTTCTCAACATCCATTGAGTACTTGGCAACCACTAACTTACTCAGCAGTAACTACTTCTCGGTCTCGGCCTTAGTGGGATGGCTCGGTCGCAGTGATGACCGACCAACCTGCCTTTATTATGACTAAGTGTGGGACACTAATAGACAACAAAACTTAGAGATCAACAATCTCCCCCTTTGTCATTAGTGGAAAAAACACTTTGTCATGACTCTTCAATCCTTTACAAAAAAAATATAGTACTCAAATATACTTAGAACTTAGAACTCCCCCTAGGATTCTGACTTAGTTTTTCTCCATAAATATTTCACTATATATACAACATATGTAAATACATACTTACATTTCCCCCTGTTGAATCTTATGACATTTCCACCTTTTTTTTGTCACTCTTGTTACTTTGATCTGCTGGGGTTGTTGGGGTCAAACCATACTTATCCATAAATGTTTTATGGATCTGTAATATCATTTCTAATACATTATCCCAACTTGTCCTTATAGATTCTAAAACTTGAAATTTTATTTCTAGCTCGGTTGCTAGATCAATCAGACTCTCTCCAATGTTCAGAGGTGGATCTTTCTATGCTATTTCCTTTCCCTCTTTCACATCTTTCTACATATCCTCCAAATGAGGTATCAACATTGTCTAAATTGAAATCAATTTTGACCTTATTCTACCATCATTAGCCATAAGCTCAGCTTGTCTCCCTTGGGCATGTGTCAACCTACTAAAATGAAAAGAGCTTGAACTTGCATCCATGCTCAGTGACTGTCCTTTTGACATTAAATCTATTTGTAGCTTTTGAATAAGTTGTTGATTATCCTTTGTAAATAATTCAGTATCACATAGTTGTTTGTACAAAGAGAGAACATTCTCTATCACTTCTTCTAAGTTGCTTACTAGATTAGAAAGTGCAACCTACTTCTTGGTAAGCTTTGTTGTAACTTTCTCAAGTACCTTGGTCTCAAATTTTCTCTCGAATATTTGTAGGAGTTTCTCATTTGCATCTATGTCATCAGTTTTCACCTTTTGAACTATATGAACTAGTTGTTCCAAGATAGGTGCCTTCTAATTTATGTCTTAAAAATCAAATGCATTGACAAAGATTTCTTTAATTTCTTGTAATACATGCTTCTATTGATGTTCATATTTCAATTCTTCTTGCTTCCTCTTCTTGTTCCATACATCCTACAAGATTAGCATCTGCCCATAAGATAACTTATCAATATCCCATTTTGGAATGACTATCAATTCATCAAGTGTAACTCCAGAGATCTTATCCTTCTTATTCTTATATGATTTATTCTTCATTGGTTCTAGTGAGCTTCTACTCAGTTTGTGTTTATTTTTCAAAATACTAGTATAACCACTGATTGATACTATCTCCTTCTGAGTATTAAGTATATGCTCAGTAGATGTATTATCTCTTTTAAATTTAGTAAGTACCAGAGGAGTGACATTAGGTAATTGCACCAATTCTTGAATGGCCTCTTCATCCTTAGGTTCATGTTTCTCCTCAGTCTCAAGAGTCTTGGTTACCTCTGTGACTTCTTCAAGTGATTTGGAGATATCTAATGCTGACTTATCAGCTTGTTCTTCTTTGATTTGATCTCCCTCTACATTGTCTTCAAGGTTGGCCTTAGTAGGTGAATCTAGAATTATGAGTGCCTCTTTTCCTTGTTCCTCAACATTCAAACCTTGTGTTACCTCATCAACTGTTAATTCTTCAATTTTTTATTCCTCAACCTTATCTTTCTCCTCATCTTCAACATCTTCCTTCAACTCATCCTCAACAATGTCAACCATTTCATCTTCAATATCATCATGTGTCTTATCCTCACTATTATCTGGCTCATCAATGTCTTCTTTTTTGTCAAGCTCAATTTGTTTAGGCATGTCTTCATCTTTATTCTTGTCAACTATTAATCCAAAGATAATCTTCCATATCCCTTCCCTTTGCTGCACAACATCTTCTAGATCATTCTTCAGTATATAATAGGCTCACAATTTAGGAATGAGTATATTCCTATATTGATCCACAAATTTTACTTTCTTCTTCTTTTTTAACTCAGACATAATTTGAGCTAATGCTCCTTCTCTAATTTGCCTTTATGTCATAAAGGCATGTTGCCATCTCTCATGAATTTTGTTTTCTAGTTCATCAGGGACTAGGTTCACAATCTCTAAAGGTGTCCTCTTATATGATACTAACATGTCCCTCATAGCTTCTTCTATCTTAGCCTTATCATTTTTGCTTAATTTCTCGAACTTAATAAACTTAAAACTTGGAAAACTTGTTGAATTCTGGATGTTGTGACAAATTTCATCAACATTAGAAGGATGTCTATGTGTTGCAACTTTCAACTTGTTGATATCCTCGGTTTCTATCAATTCTTCATCTTCTTCATCTTTTCCCATAATACATTTTCTCCTTGGTTTCCTTTTAGGATGACTCAGCTCAGATTCAGTTTTTACTTGTTTTCTCTTCCCTAAGCTTACCCCTTTAGCATATTTTACCAACTTATTCTTTGGTGGCTCGAAAGATATAGCAATTGATGATGCCCTAGTTCTTGGTCAAGATGTGGCAGGAGTAGTGTATTTCTACTGTGAACTCCTCTTCTTGGCTGGCTTGACAACCATCACTTTCTTTCCCCTTTTGTCCACTTCTACATCATCATCACTTTCCTCAGAATCACTAGATTAGTCCTCTCCTTGACCTGTTGTGATTTGCATTGGTGCTTCTTCTTCTTCTTCTTCTTCTCCTAGCATCTTCTCAAGATTCTTCACAATTTTATTTTTCTTCCTCTCCATTATGCAGCCTTCAAATTTGAAGTTATCTTTGATTTAGCTTCATCATAGTTTCCAAATCTCTTGGCCTTTCTATCAATTTCCTTTGCAAGTAGAGGTTTGATAGCTGAAGATGTTTCATCTATGTTTACTTCATAGGGTAATTGCCTTAGCCATGATATCCTTGGTACTATAGCTTACACATAGGTGTTATTAGTGTCAACTAGAAAGAAAACATCATTATAATGTTTCTCTACAAGTGATACCGGTATTTTTCTCCTTAGTCTCATCTTTTTCTTGAACTCCATAAAATAATTATGCATGAGAGTATCAAAATTCTCTCCTAACTGTTGAATGAACTTGGTAATCTAAACTATGATCGGTCGGTCATGAATCCATACAACATCTCCAACAGTAGGAAAAGTATTATGTACATATAAAAATATACAAACAAGTAAGGAATCAAACTTACACATAGAGTTCATTGCCTTCCTAATTGTTGATAGGTTCTCAGCAAGTTGATTGATTTGTAACTCAGCAAGATCACAGGGATGATCCTTTTCACTATTTTTCATGCTTGATCAACTGTTATACATGGGACACTATCCAATCTGCTGGATTAATAGAATTTGTGTGTAATGACTCTGACTCTGAAATCAATTTCTGGATCAGTGATCACATAAGTTTTCATTCCTTGTTTGTTCCACTCGGCCAAAGTGAACTTTTTAATATCCTCCTTTTTTTTACAACACATAGTACGTTTCCCTTGCATAATGGGATAACCAATAACTCGATGAATAATGTCTTTTGTTATCTTTACTACTCCATTTTCCAACGATAGACACATGTCATGCATTCTTCTCAACACAACCCTGATCCATTTAACCTTAAAGTCACGTAGGAAGTCTAGGGCACATACTAACCCTTTCTTGGTAATATGTTGATAATCAGCCTTTAAAACTCCATTTTCACACAATTTATCATAAGCTTCCCTCAATTTAAAGTCTCCAACTTCTCCAAATTTTCACATATAACATGCTTGCACATCATGGATCATGAGTACCTTAGGTTGAATCGATGATAGGGCTCCCATAAGATCTCCTTTCATTGTAGTTTCAGGAATGACTCAGAAATGTGGCGGTGCACACGCATTGCTCCTGGCCAACTGAATAATCATCATTTCCTTGTCTTTTCTTTTCATGCCAATGAATGAACTGGCTGCCATTTCTGCAAGTTAGCATTTGTAAAATAGGTTCTGTGTAACTCAGCAACAACGGGTATTCAACCTTCTCAATACTTTCCAACAATGTACAGGTGGAATCTTTTTAACTCTACTCAAATCTATCTCAAATCACCTTTATAATGTCTTGCGAACTCTAATCACTATGTGGAATGAAGAATGAATGCCTAAATTGATTATATACCCTAAAACAATTGTATTAGGTCTTCAATAAATGATTTGTGCAGTGGTAGGTGGATAAAAGTTGTCCTTGGTCATTGATTAAATGGCTCAGTTATCACACACCACTCAGTCAGGACAGTGAATCGGTCACTACTGATGCTCGATCGACTGAAGCTCAGTCGACATATCATCTTGGTTGGTATGAAAGCTTGGAATATGCTGATACTAATGCTCAACATCAAATATTCATTATAGTTCTTTTGCTCAGTTATTTTCTCAAGTCTATCCTAATGCATCTTAACTTATGCATATATGGACTTTAATACATCTTATGTTAGGAACTGGTGTAAAATATGGCATTTGAGAAAATAGTTCCTTACATACCTTTCTTCTTAATTGGAAGTAGTGTGCTCATTTGATCCATTGGATTGGGTGATCTTCGCTTCACTATATCCACTACTGCTTGCTTCTTCTTTCTTTCTCCATGTCAGATTCATTTGATTCCTTATCTGCTCAACAATAGGTGTTAGGGATATGGTCTTGCAATCTCTCTTGGTATAAATTATCTTGTGACAACTATAGAAAACCATACTTCCATTCATCCACCTCTTGGATTTACCTATAAAGTGTGTACTTATATAATTCTCTACAACATGACCATATTCATTGCAATAATGACAATTGTACCTTTTATTATAATCCCAATTGGATCTGTTACCTTTCCTTAGTGTATTTCCTTGTTTCTTGGATGTCCATTTGGATTTTGCATTGGATCTACAATCTTGGGTTCTATGACCAAATTTCTGACAATTTTAGCAATGTCCTTAGAATCTAGGTGAAGTAGGTGTATTTCTAGTCTTTGACCTCCATTCATGTACCTAATGTCCATGCTTCTTACAGTTAAAATAGTATCCGTTGAATTTGGGTTTAGGATTGGACTTAATATTATTGCTTTGGCATATGTTAGTTATGTGACCTAGTTTCCAACAGTGATAATATGTAGGCTTGTTGTTCTTTAGCTTTACATTCCTCAGTTCTCCACTCTTTGATGATTCTCCTTCTTCAGTGGAAGACTAGTTCTTGGTATGTCCAAGTCTAGATGTGTCACTATTCCTTCTTGGTGATCTCATAAGTTCCTCAAAATATCTCAATGTTTCATTTGGTTTGTTTATCCTCTCAAAGAGTTCTCTTTCAGATTTAAACTCATTTTTCAGTTGGTTGTTCTCAGATCTCAGATATGTGATTTTAATTTATTTTATGTTTATCTCTTGATTTGCAAATAATAGTTGGTTGACCATGTCCAACTAATTGTTTGTGAGCTTATGCACATCACTAGTCCTTTCATTAATTCGGGTAGCCATCTATCTCTTGTCTTCTTCTTCTGATCAATCAACTCACATAGTTCTATCTTTAGAATTTTTACTTGTTCTTTCAATGTGTTGTTCTTCTCCAATAGATCTGCAATCGCTGCATCACTTTCTTGTTAATCTCCATTTTCAAATACACCTTCAGTTTCTTCTTCTTTATATTGAATATTTTTCATCTGAGTTGCTAATTCCTTCCTAGCTTTTAAGGATTTCCTTAATTCTTCTCTTGCTTTCTCAAGCTGCTGCAGTGCCATATGAATATCAGTCTTTTGATTCTCAATGACCTTTCCCAACTTAGAAGCCTCCATTTCCAAGATCTTAACTCTCAAGTGGTTAGACTTATTTTAAGAGAACAAAGTTCTAATACCAATTGTTAGAAGTATAATATGGGAAAGCAGTAACTAAGGGGGGGTGAATTAGATCTATAAATCTTCTACCAATTATTTTCTAACTGATTCAACCATGTATTCATAAACATAAACTGAAATACTATAAGATTTAACATCTAATCATGAACACATAACAGAAAGATTTTGGTAACACAGAAACCCTTGAAGGTAAAACTGGGGTGGGGATGACACCCACAAATCTTCACTACTATAGTAATAAAGTGTGCCTGTTAGGGCTACAAATTTTTTATCACTTCTGATGATCTACCCTATGAGGGGTCTTCCCTATTAAGAGCTTACATACTTATACAATCTACATTGTTAAAGGATTTAAACTTACAACAAACTAAGCACTCAATTAAGAGATTTACAAAGGCCTGTTAGGACCACTCTGTTAAGATATTTACCTTGATTCACTTGTTAGAATGTATCAGTACTTGACCCTTCAGTCTGCACTACAAATTTTGATAATAGATCTCCTCTTTCCAACTCTTAACTGATCTCTTAATCTGATTTATCTTTGTTCTTCTTTTCACTATTCTAATTGGTCACTATGTCTGGTCAATGCTTCAGATATGCAAAACATGCATATACTTCTGATCTCTACTCTTTGCATCTGCATCCAAAGACATATACTTACACACATGGATTAGGGTTTGAGGCATCCCATAAATAGATCATCCAGATCAAGATCAACGATCTAGATCCATCATCTTTTTCCGCTTAGGCATCCCTAATTTTTATTGGTTGCATGGCTTGCATAGGAATCCATGATCACAAAAATAACATGTAATTAATGCATTAAATCTTAGTGCATAGTCATTAAATTCTCCATAGAAGCAATCCAAAATGGTTTACCTTGGTGTTTGTGTCATTCCAAACACATATACAAAATTTGCTTTACTTGGTATAACCAAACACTGGTGATCGGTCAATACTATCTCGCTCAGAATAATTATATGTTGTCGCTCGACACTAACTATTCTATGCAACTCAATAATAATTCTTCTTGGTATCCATTGAGTACTCGACAACCTCTGACTTGCTCGGCAGTAACTACTACTCGGTCTTAGCTTTGACAGGATGGCTCGGTCGCAGTGATTACCAACTAACCTTCCTTTATTATGACTAAGTGTGGGACACTAATAGACAACAAAACTTAGAGATCAACAAGCTTATGGTGTAAACTATTGATGTTCTTTCCATTTTTTTAAATTTTTATTTGAGTGAAAAGATGCTAAGAAACTTTGCAATAGGAAATTTTTTTTTTAAAGATGTAAAGTGTCCTTGCAAGAAAATTTATAGAAAATGTTGTTTGAATTCTAGTTTTTGTTATTGTAGTTGGATAAATTTCAAAAGATTGGCATTATGTAAGTTATTTTATTTAACATTTTTGGTGTAAAACTTGTCACAACTATTAGCAAGAAATGGAAGTAAACTTAATGTTTTCTAAGGAAATTAGTTGTTGGTTATTATTGCATAATTGCTTTCAAAAAAAAATTATATATATTTAATGCTGAATTTTAGGAAAGCAAGTTAGCAAAATATAAAAGAGAGGATATGCAATTTGATTTTTTATTATAGCCAATAGACAACATGTAGAAGAGGATAGATTTAAGAAAATATATTGCTAAAACTACATCAATCACATATGCATTTGATGCATTCTTACAAATGTTAGTATATATGAAAAATATACTCAATCATGTATACACATACTTAGTGTTAGATGGTTTTCTGAAATACCCATTTAAAAAAAAAATAGAGAAAACAAATATTATCTCAAAATGCTTGTCACACACACACACACACACACACACACACACACACACACACACACACACACACATATATATATATATATATATATATATATATATATATATATATATTTT
>MU226894.1:1724033-1735252 GCA_018584345.1 Thuja plicata
TATATATATATAACTTTTAATTCAAACTGTAATAAAAATATTTAAATTTTTTTTAATAAAAGATTTTTAGAAAAAATATATATATAAATGAAAAACATATGGGTCGTAGGTGGGGAGGCCATACCCCCCACCATAGCCCTTCCCTTAGAAGGGAGGGAATGGGGGAGGGCTTGGCCCTCCAGGTGATGCCACTGGGTTGTGACGACGCCATAGCCAGCGGCTAAGGTCGATGGACTGTGGCGGCTTCGTGCCCTCATCCTATTGCTGGAGTATATGAAAACAACCCAACCCCAAATATATAAACTTTGCTCTGTGGCCTCCACCTCATTTTCATTATTTCTTGTATTATTATATATATTTATAAATATATATACATATATACAAATATGTATATGTGTATATATTTATAGATATATAAATAGTGTATTCCCATCCACAATAGAAGCAGCTCCATGAAACTTGCACACACACACACACATACAAAAAAAGCGAGGGTTTGAAGTGGAAGAATGTGAGAGGAGAGAAGAGGGAAATGAAAAATGAAAATAGGGCTTCTTTTTGTGGTTGCACTCCAACCCTAACCCTAATTTTGAATTAGGGTTAGGACATTATTATTGAGTCAACTTGAGGGTGAATAAAATTTAAGCTTTAATTTAAACTTGTCAATGACTTGTGATTCTTTTTTATTTATATTTTTCAAAATAGGGTGACTTTAATGGGTTAGTGATTCTAAGATTTTATTTAAACTTTTCTAAGATTTAAATGCTACTCTTAATCATTTCTAATTAGTGCTAATTTTAAGTGGGAGGTCAAATTTGAAATTAATTATAATATCAACATTTAATTAAAATATTGAGTTAGGAATTTAATGGGATATTATTAAAAAAACTATTGCAATATGTGTAATGGGACATTTTAATGTATATTAATTTATAATGTGGCATTTAAATGCCTTTGTTAGGAATAAAAGTCCACAATACAACTAAGAGGGGGGTGAATCAGTTGTGAGACAGATTATTAAACATTAAAATTTATAAACAAAAGTCTCATCCAAATTATAACACAGTAAATGCCAACACAATAACACAATCCTTTGTTGTTCAGGAAACACTGTTAAAGTTAAACCCCGGTGGGAATTAGCACCCACAAATAATGTATTGAGAGTATAGTTGTTGGAATTAATGGGAAGTAGTACTGAGAGGGGAGGGGTGAATCAGTACCTCTCAAACTTTTAACTCTTTTCTCCTTTCATCTTTAGTAAACAATCTTTATTTTATTACCGACCATATCTATTGTTCTTTCTTATGAATGTAGTATTAATTCATAATCTTAATTGTATGCAATCATTCATAGAAACATTCATGAAAATAATAAACACATAACACAAGATATGATATCACAAAAAACTCCTGTTAGGAAGTAAAAACTGCGGTGGGGATGGCACCCACAAAACTTCACTATCTGCATAATGGAAGGGTGCTAGTAAAGGCTTACAATTGATCACTTATGATGATCTACCCTGTTAGGAGTATTAAAGTGGAGACCTATTAAGATCTACTCTGTTAAGAGCTTTAGCAACACTGATTTAAGTGTGCACTCAGTTAAGAGATTTACAATAGGACTGTTAGGTCCACCTTTCTTGAAAGGATTTCTTAAGTCTACTACACTTGTTAGAATTAGTACAATATGTTTGACCTGACTGTATGCAATCTATAATTTTTTATCATAGATCCATTAAAGCTCTCATAATATGAATATCACCTATAGTGATTGATTAATACCTTTTCCTACTCGTTGGTAGCCTGTGTTCTGTTCTTGAAACTAAATTAATCCTTTTTTGTCCTTCTACATGAAATCTCTTTTCTGATCCTTAGATGCTCTCAGTGGCTACAATCACCATTGAACAACATGTTAACAATAGATTGAGCATCTATTTATACAAGTATTTGACCTATTCTTGAATCACGCATTACAATTTAACTCTAGATCCAAGGTATACAACTTGACCTTGATCTTTTAGTTTGCATGTTTTAAAAAAGTTAAACTGATAATTACATTGCTTCCTCCACACATAATGGATTTAAAATAAATCAAGAAGCTAAATATACAACTTCAGTGTTTTATCTGACGTGGAAATTCAAATCCACTTTTTGCAGGATGTAACTGACTAGCAGTTCTCTCTCATCGGGTTGAACTAAAAGTCTATCGGTGTTCCTTTTTTGAACTATTTGTCGGGTTCCCTACATCTATCGGGTTCCTCTCTTTGTTGTTCTTTCGGGTTGCACTTTAGTTTACTCATTGGGTTCCCTTGTCCTTTTTGTCATCGGGTAACACTGAATAGTATTTGTTGGGATGCTTTGTACTTGGTAGTATTGAGTAACCTTGGCATCAGGTAGTGTTGTGCCCTGTCTGTCGATGTAGTGTAAATCGATGGTGTAGATCATGTTTTTCCTTGTATAGACTAATGGAAAAATATAATGTCTTCAATCTCCCCCTTTGACATTAGTATCAAAAATTGATATGTGCATACTACTAAAGTGTTTAGTATGTATACTAGATGTATATATCCTTGTCATTATATGACTCCCCCTAACTATATGCATCGGTATAGTATAAGTATATGTACATGTATACTTGCCTCTAGACTATACATTCCCTGTTCTTTGCTCTTTCAAATGTTTGATAGTACACATCATTTCCTCCTTCTTATCTCCCCTTTTACTGACTGTACATATCATTTCCCCCTTTATTTGATACTCATGACAAAAATGTACAACTTATAAGTTGTCAAAAATGTGACAAAAATGTGTAACTTACAATGTGTCAAGAATATGAGAGTGGGTGCTCTTGATATCTTCAAGCAATTTCTCCCATTTTTCTTTTAGGAGTTTTAGTGCCATGTACTCTAGCTCTAGTCGTGCATGCATATCATAAATATTGTCTAGGACAGACATTTCTGGGGTGGAAATTAGTGTGTTTGTCTCAGTCATATGTTTCTACAGTAATGAGAGTGTCAGTAAGAGTTGTGCTTGAATCTCATTTACCTCATCTCTGAACTTTGTCTCTGCAACTTGAATGTCTTTTCTCAATTTCCGAGCATTCTTGAGCTGCTAATTGTGAAATTTTATTGCCTCTTCACTATTTGTGAGACTTTGTGCACTTTTTTCAAGATCAGCATCTATTTGTGCTATCTTGTCAGTATACTCCTTGGTGAGTTGATCAAGCATGCATAATTTTTGTATCAAGGTAATAGCTTCTGAGATTATTGGATCTATTGTGCTAACTAGTTCAGAAAGCTTTACCTTTTGCAATGCCACTTCTTAGCTTATATTTTCTGCTAACTTGAACTCATATTTCTATTCAAGTCTTTCTTCCATGACCTTCTCAGCATCTATATTCTGAGATGTGATTTCATCTATGAGAACCACTAATTGATCAAGCATAGGGGATTTTTTATCAACATCTACATTTGGTACAATTTTCCAAAGTATTCCTTGTGCAATTTCAAGTACCTTTGCCTCCTTGGTGGCTTTTCTCAACTTATATTGCATTTCTTTTCTCTCACAAAGTCATGCATACTTTGTTAATTCAGTTGGGTCCAATATCCTGGTATCACAAACTGGAATCTCAATGATTTCATCTAGTGTCACTAGATTCTTATTATTGCTTTTCTTCTACTTTGAGATTTGTGTGGATGCAGATGTATGAACTACCATTGCTATTTCATTTGTCCTCTTTGAAGTTCTCGGTGAAGGCTTTGTTGAAGATGCTTCTTGTGTTTTTTTCTCAGGGTGCATCTGTTAGTTTGGTGAAGACATCTCTCCATCAACCTTGGGTGTCTCTATAGATTTCTCTTATGTTTTCTTCTCCTGCTCATCTATCTTGGCTTCTTCACCTTTTTCTTTCTGGTTGTCCTCTTCCACTTTTTGTGCTTCCTCTTTACTTTGATCGGTAGAATTATCTTTTTAATCATTGGTTTGTCTAGCAGAACTCGTCACATCAATCATTCTTACCATCTGGGTCTCTTGACCAATTTGCAACATCTTTATTTTCTCTATCAGATGTTGATTGATCTCCTTTAGATTTGTGATGTTCTCTTCTGATGTATCTGATGCTTTTCTTGTAGTTGATCCTGAAGACTCAAAGAAATCTGGAATCTCTTCTTCTTGATAATCTTTTTCATTGCTCTGAGTTGACTCTTGCCTCTTTATATTGTTCATAGAACATCTATATTTCAAGATTTTTGTTCTCAATATTTTTATCAAGATTGTACTTCTCCATTGTATGATCTTTTCTCTTAAGCCTTTAAGATTTCCAAGAAGAGACTTAGCTCTAATACCAATTTTTGGGATTAATGGGAAGTAGTACTGAGAGGGGAGAGGTGAATCAGTACCTCTCAAACTTTTAACTCTTTTCTCCTTTCATCTTTAGTAAACAACATTTATTGTATTACCAACCATATATGTTGTTCTTTCTTATGCATGTAGTATTAACTCATAATCTTAATTGTATGCAATCATTCATAGAAAAATTCATGAAAATAATAAACACATAACACAAGATATGATATCGTAGAAAACTCCTGTTAGGAAGTAAAAACTGCGGTGGGGATGGCACCCACAAAACTTCACTATCTGCAGAATGGAAGGGAGCTGATAAAGGCTTACAATTGATCACTTCTGATGATCTATCCTGTTAGGAGTATTAAATTGGAGACCTATTAAGATCTACTCTGTTAAGAGCTTTAGCAACACTGATTTAAGTGTGCACTCGGTTAAGAGATTTACAATAGGACTGTTAGGTCCACCTTTCTTGAAAGGATTTCTTAAGTGTACTACACTTTTTAGAATGAGTACAATATGTTTGACCTGGCTGTATGAAATATATAACTACTGATCACATATCCATTAAAGCTCTCATAATATGAATATCACCTATAGTGATTGATTAATACCTTTTCCTTCTCGTTGGTAGCCTGTGTTCTATTCTTGAAACTGAATTGATCCTTTTTTGTCCTTATGCATGAAATCTCTTATCTAATCCTTAGATTCTCTCAGTGGCTACAATAATCATCAAACAACATGTTCATAATAGATTGAGCATCTAGTTATACAAGTATTTGACCTATTCTATAATCACACATGACAAAGTTAACTCTAGATTCAAGGTATACAACTTGACCTTGATCTTTTACTTTGCATGTTTTAAAATAGTTAAACTAATTAAAACAATAATAATTACATTGCTTCCTTCACACATAATGGATATAAAACAAATCAAGAAGCTAAATATACAACTTTAGTATTTTATCTGACATGGAAAGTCAGATCCACTTTTTGCGGGATGTAACTAACTGTCGGTTCTTGCTCGTTAGGTTGAACTGAAAGTCTGTCAGTGTTCATTTGTTGAACTGTTTGTCTGGTTCCCTACATCTATCGAGTTCCTCTCTTTTCTATTCCGTCGGGTTGCACTGTTGTTTACTTGTTGCGTTCCCTTGTCCTTTTTTCATCAGGTAACACTGAATAGTGTTTTTCAGGATGCTTTGTACTTGGTAGTATTAGGTAACCTTGACGTCAGGTATTGTTGTGCTCTGTCTTTTAGTGTAGTGTAAACCGATGGTGTAGATCATGTTTTTCCTTGTATATACTAATGGTAAAATATAATGTCTTCAATAGTATCCCTGTTAAAATATTTATCCCTATTAGGAGCTTATTGACGCATTACAGTACACAGTCATTGTTAAAGGATAGACCCTATTAGTATTCAAGAGAAACAGTGGGCTCACTACCCAGGCACATTTCCTAAAGAAGGTTAAAGCCACCATTAAGGACTTAAAGTTGTAAACACAAGTGTATATAAAAAATATACAATCCAGTGAAAAGTCTAATAGCAACTATCTTTGCTTCATCATTTCTAATTAAGCACCCAATCACAAACTCTACTCTACATCTAGTAGACAATCAAGCTCGCAGCTTTCATACTTCTCTTTCTTTGTCAATCACCTTCTCTTCATACATACATCTTTTGAAAATAAAATATATCTCATATATACCCTATTACAATAATTGATTAGGTCGGCCAATTAATATTTTCCAATATACAACTAATTATTTAAACCCTTGCTAAGATACACACGGTACCTATAACAAGTAAACATCAAGTACAATTCATCAAATACAATTCAAGATCCGTAATCCATGCTCGTCATCCATAATACACGCTATGTCATGCCCCGCCAGGGAACCTAGGAGGACAAACCAAATAACTACTAAGAGATGTGAATTTTTTTTTTCAATGAAATATTACAACTAATCTAAGTCCCCACAGGTTCCCTAACACCGTTATTAATGAAACATAATCTAATCTATTCATTTTCCCATTAAGGCATTGATTGATTAATATAAGTTTGCAATCCATTCCTTTACTCTTAACATTAAGTTACATGTATAATCTTACCATCAATCCTAATATTTTAACATGCATCCATGTGAGTTATCATTTACTAAACTTATGTCATTATTTACACTATTCCTTAAGCATTCAGGTGAAAGATAAACATTTGATGGATATGCAATACCCTATATACTTTATTATTTTATATGCATTTGTGAAACATAGTAACCATAATCCAATATTAAATTCTATAGCTATTTATTCATGGATTCATTAACTCATAATAGTTCTCCACAACCATACATCAGGAGATAGCACATTCATTCATAAATACATTATTTCATACTAAGTCTAAGCTCATTTCTTGGATACCAAAAGTAATAAAAGATATGTGGATAAATACCCTAAACAATTATCTTTTCATATTGATAACATATAATATTTTCCCTTTCCTTTTTCCTAGATCTACCCATTCCCTTATAAATTCCTTTGAATTACATTGATATACACCATATCATTAGATCAAATGATTTACAAGAGATTACTTTTACAAGAATGCACATGCATAAGCACATATTTACATATACAATAAGAAGTCTTCAAAACTAATAATTGAGAAGGAACAGGACCCAAGAGCATCCATCTGACCACAAATAGTACCTTGATATAATAAATATTAACCACCCAACCATGTGGATCCAAAAATATTCCACTCCCCTGTGCTAGGAGATGGAGACCAAGGTCAACGCAATAAAGTAACAACTAGGATACTCCTAAGGTGATGATAGCCCTTCCCAAAACATAACACAAATAAAAACATAAGAAGATCACAAGGACCAAAAATATGTAAACCACATTGGTAGGAACTCTAAGACACATGCTAGGTGAGTTTCATCACATATCCCTCACCCCTTGAGTTACCCTGGTAAGCCACTCTGGGCCCCGACCCCCAAGTAGGCACATGTGGAACTGAACATCTCTCATAGGGACGAGACTGTTCGATTGTGCTATCACAATAGCACCTTCTCACACTCCCATCCATAGCCTATACTAGCACTACCAGCATGGGCGAGGCTTATCTTAGGTAATGTGTAGTACCCTTCCCATGATTTATTAATGTTTTCACTTGATTAAACAACTCACAAGTGGGTTACCCTGGTAGTAGCCACTTAGGGCCCCAGCCCCGCACTGTGAGCCGCTCACCTAGTTTTCTTAGGCTCCCTACCTCTAAAAAACATCATAAATTCACATAAAGATAAGTACCATAGGTACACAAGTGTTTACAACATCAAACAATTGAGTTTAGGAAAGCACTAGTTGTCCTGAATCCTTTGGACAACCCTAAACTGCAATCGAGCACACAAATGGTTAAAACACAACCACATTGCATCAAATGCATCAAAAGGGATTTTCAAAAACACAATAACATCATGAAATTCATAAAAACATAAATTATAACATCATAACAACCTAGGATTGGGTTTAGGGGATCACTTAATGACCCTAGTCCACTAGACAGTCCTAAACCCTAATCTGACATTCAAGATGGTAGATAACACATAAGAAGACATAAAAATGTACCAAACATCAATTATTCTACAAAACCATATAACCAGTGCTTTTTGGTACCAACGCAAACCACAAAACATCATAACAAGATCATGTTGTAGAAAACACGCTGATTCCTAAAATTTGGTTGTCTAAAATTTCCTAAAACCTTCAAAATCTAGAATCTTTATTTGAAATCCTAGGGGGCTCAAACCACACTCAAACATCCTGGAAGGTATTACATAAAATTTAACTTAAAGTATAAGTAATTAAGAGTATGTAGCTTATACTTAAATGTTACATTTTATGTTTTTCCCTAAGGCTGAAATCGGACTGAGACCACCCTAACCCTAATTAGGGTTCCCAAAATTATCCAAAAATCTAGAGAGGGTTCCATAAGATCCTAAACATAATACCATATGCAAGATAAGTGTCCTACAAGTTTTCACACCCCATAGGGTCAACCCCGGGTCAAGACGACACCTTAAGCCCTTTCGAAAACCCTAAAACCCAATCTGGAAGAGTCCTGCACAAGTGGTAGTCCAAGCTACGCAAGTGGTCATGAAGCTACACAAGTGGGAACCCTAAGTTGTGTAGGTGGTCATGAAAGCTACGCAGGTGGAGCCTAGAACTATGCAGGTGGTCAGGACTATGTGCACTAAGGACAACAAACTTGCAAATTGCTCTTCCGGGAAAAACTGGGTAAGATGGAAGTTGGGAACACAGAATCAGAGGAATACCCAGTTGAGATCCCTCTATTCTCCTTCTGAAACATCCCTCAAACCCATTCTAACTTTGAGATACATCTATTTAATTTATGTCCATAGGTGCAATTTAAGGAAAGATGACATCAACAAACACTATTCTAATAAGGAGAAAGTTTTAATAATATCAACAGAAGGAGGTTCCAACAAGAAGCCTACACATTCTAAGGCAATACTTCTCACAGGAGAAAGGATACATAAACATCCAATAATAACATTCTCTATCATAAAATTATTCATCCATCGTTCAAATCATAAAGAAATCATTGTATCCAAAATAGCTATTAAAGGATTTATTTGATCAACAACAAATGACAAACAGTAAGACACACACATCCAACATAGCATACATATATAATAGGATTATTTTTCCAGGTAGAGCCTACCTGGAGTCCTACAGAGAAACCTTTGAGAGAAAACCCAAATCTACTCTAGCCAATCCCAATCTCCCCAAGCCTTCCAATCATAGACTTATCTTCCAAATGCCACCACTACTTCTCTAATAGATTTAGACTGAGGGTTTTCTGTATATAATATTTCCCTTCTCCTTCCTCCTCTTCTACTGTGCAAATCTACTTTCATATATATGTTGTAGGATTGGTTGCACAGGAAATTTCAATCGATGCAACCATCCACAACCATCTATCGGTTATTTGTTTAGAACTTTATTAATCTTTAGATAAATTAATGTGTAGATAGTTTCCCAAGAATGCTTTAGTTAATTTACCACCTTTTTTACCTTATCATGCATTAAGTAATTTCCTTTATTTATCTTTATTTTCACTTTTAGATTAGGATTAGTTACTCTTCCTCTAAAAAGGATAATTAGTAATTGATTTTATTTTATCCAAGGATGAAGTGGATCTAGTTACACACAATAGTTAATCCCTTCATTAAATTTACAAGGGAATATAAATAAATAAATAAATACATAAACACTCACATTAAAACATTTATAAAAGCATATTAATATAAACATATATATAGACATATGCATATGTGTGCACCCATATGCCTATGTGTATATATATTCATGTAAATATTATTATAAAACATACATTAATGAATACACTTGACAAGCTTATTACCATGTATTTAATTCCATAATACAATCATATAATTACTAACATATGGTCATTCCATTAAGCATAGAGAGAGCCTCCACTCACACAAGCAATACTCACCTAGTCCTAGTGACTATAATTATCCACAATAATCAACTTAAAACACCAAGCTAACATAATTGGACATCAATCCACAACCAAAGGACAAATCCAAAAGGACCCAACCCAAGAACAAGGATTAGGGATAGGCATAATCTTGCGGGACCTGGTATTGTTTTCGTAACAACAACAACGATCAAGGATTTTGGGGCACAATCAGACCTGTGAAGCCTGGTGAAGTCAATGCCCAGTACCTGCAAGCCTACATCACCGAGAATTAATACATGTGCATTGATTTACATATTAAATAAGACATTGCAGATAGATGATCAGGATCGATACATTGTGTGGACCTCATCCATGTGACTAACTACGACTTCATCCCAAATCATGAAGAAACATCATGTATATAGACACACACTCACTCACACACAAAGAATGTAACATGAGGCTTAGAATCTTCAGCATTGGGCTATTCAATAATTGATACTAATAATAACTCATCATAATCATAATAAATGTCCTAAATCATTAAGTGACATACAAGATTCATCAAAAGTAACTTAAATAGAAGAATATATCTGTATCCATCCAACACATATCACATAACATCCTAATTGTGTTCAGAAAGGTATTGAAGTTCCTTTATACATACATGGGGACAAACACATACATAAATGATACCTTCAGAAAAAATATATGATATTAGAATTCTCAGGTACAAGCCGATGAAATCATTATAAACAATTTATAGGAAAAAAAGTATTAAGCTATAAGGAAACATCTAAAGATATTACTTTAATCAAAAAATTGTATTAGGGTTAGAGGGGTATTACATCCTCCCCCCCCCCTTAGATTCAACTTACTCCTGGAAGTTAGAAGAGATGAAATGAACTATACACGTAAGTTATAAACTGTTATCAAATAGAATTGAAATATTACTACTCTAGTACCTACTTTAATGACTATATGCATACTTCTCCAATTAAGAGTGTTGATAAATCTTATTACAATTATAGTGTAGATTAACTCAGTTCCAATGGTAAGAGACTTTCAAAAGAATTACCTATCTGATTCTTTCATTTTATGTAGTAAGTTTCTCAACAGATACTAACATTAGAGTATTACTTCAAAATTACTTTTATCAACTTGAAAATCCAAAGTATTCCTTTTTTATTAACATTAGTGTATTAGATGCAGTCTTTGCTTTGAACAAGCCAAACATGTGATCATCTCATGATCCATTGTAGTTTTACTCAGAAAGTTTGGTCTTTGGTTTTTCAAAATTGGAATTTGGTTTGGTTCTTTCCTAACTCTTGGCAGGACTTTGTAACTCAATGGAGATGTCCTT
>MU226894.1:1743728-1782050 GCA_018584345.1 Thuja plicata
AGTGGATCTAATTACACACAATAGTTAATCCCTTCATTAAAGTTACAAGGGCATATAAATAAATAAATACATAAACACTCACATTAAAACATTTATAAAAACATATTAATATAAACATATATATAGATATATGCATATGTGTGCACCCATATGCCTATGTGTATATATATTCATGTAAATATTATTATAAAACATACATTAATGAATACACTTGACAAGCTTATTATCGTGTATTTAATTCTATAATACAATCATATAATTATTATTAGATGGTCATTCCATTAAGCACAGAGAGAACCTCCACTCACAGAATCAATACTCACCTAGTCATAGTGACTATAATTATCCACAATAATAAACTTAAAACACCAAGCTAACATAATCGGACATCAATCCACAACCAAGGGACAAATCCAAAAGGACCCAACCCAGGAACAAGAATCATGAATAGGCATAATCTTGCGGGACCTAGTACTATCTCCATAACAAAAAAAATGATCAAGGATTTTGGGGCATGCTCAGACCTATGAAGCCAGGTGAAGTCGATACCTATTACCTGCAAGCCTGCATCACCGAGAAGAAATACATGTGCATTGATGTACATATTAGAGAAGACATTGCAGACAGATGATCAAGATCAATACATCACGTGGACCTCATCCATGCGAGTAACTACAACTTCGTTCTGAATCATAAAGACACATCATGTATATAGACACACACACTCACACACAAAGAATGTAACATGAGGGTTAGAATCTTGAGCATTGGGTTAGTCAATAATCGATACTAATAATAACTCATCATAATCATAATAAATGTCCTAAATCATTAAGTGACATACAAGATTCATGGAAAGTAACTTTAATAGAAGAATATATCTATATCCATCCAGCACATATCACATAACATCCTAACTATGTTTAGAAAGGTATTGAAGGTCCTTTATACATAAATGGGGATGAACACATACATAAATGATACCTTCAGACAATATATCTTATATTATAATTCTTAGGTACAAGCCGATGAAATCATTAAAAACAACTAAGAGGAAAACAAGTATTAAGCTATAAGGAAACATCTAAAGATCTTACTTTATTCAAAAAATTATATTAGGGTTAGAGGGGTATTACACACTACATCTCTAAAGTCGGCCCCAAATAGGTCTCCTCCAGAATACACGCCTCAACTAACATCACCAATAATCATATGACTAGCGACCCATAACAAACATTCCTTAACATGCCTTCTACAATCCCTTAAGCTCGCATAACCTAAATCCACATCGCTCATAAATGATACTCAAAACACAGAGACTAACTCTGTCAAACATCATTATCGCCGTGCAGTATCCAGTCTTCACCAAAACATTTGTAACTTATCAAATGCACACTATTAATCCATACGACCTTATAAATAAGATCACCACACATCAGTGTACATATCACTAACTTCTCTCATTCTGAATCAATTGTACCCGTACACTTATGTCAGTCATAAAGAAATATTAATAACCAGTCTATTCTTCCTCCATAGAAACATAAGTTGACATTAGTGACAAAACATGAACGCCAACAACATCATCAGGATCCAATTCACACAATCTCCCCCTTTAGCATTAATGGAAACATATGGGAAAATCCATCAACCCCAAAATTACTCTCTCAATACAATCTTCGCAATAGCCTCAACACAGCTCTCCCTCATAACATCTCTCCCCCATAGAAGTATGGATTTTCTCATAGACTCTCTCCCCCTTTGACAAAAATAACAAAGGGTGCCATAACTCTTCTTCTTTCTTCTACAAGGTGTAGATTTTTAAAATATTCATGCCTACAAAAACCAGGTACAAAATCATCCAAATATGTTCTGTAATGTTCCTGCGATCACTTCCCCTAAGTAATAGATCCACACATCAAGTCTAGAAAATGATATAGCTCTGAAAGACATTGGACTGATACATTCCTACATCAATTTAGTTCTTGCAAAGAGGGGCTCGCACCCCAAGCATGCCTCTGAGATACTCAAAGGCATCCTTTGGCAAAGGTTTTGTAAATATATCTACTATTTGTTCCTTTGTGCTGACACACTCTGATCTGATCTCCTTCTCTACTACATTGTCCCTCAAGAAATGATACTTAATCAAAATATGTTTATTCTTTGAGTGCATTACTAGATTCTTTGACATATTCATTGTGCTAGTGTTATCACAACGGATAACCACTGGATCTTCAAAAATCATTCCAATGTCCTTCAGCATTTGTTTCATCTAAACAATTTGTGTACAATTTATAGCAGCAACAACATACTCAGATTCAGCAGTAGACTAAGCTATACAATCATGCTTCTTACTTAGCCATGAAACCAACCTTTTTCCAATAAAAAATGTTGCACCACTTGTACTCTTTCTATCATCCACACTACCTTGCCAATCTGCATCAGTATAAGCATGTAAGATAAAAATCATTTGATTTTTCATTCCATAACCCATACTCTATGGTTCCTTTCAAGTATCTGAAAATTAATTTCATAGCAACAAGGTGTGTCTCTTTAGGATCAACTTGATATCTTGCCACAATTACAACTGCATTAGCAATATATGGTCTGGTGTGAGTTAGATATTTTAGACCTCCAATCATTGATCTATACTTTGTCTGAAAAACACTCTGACTTTCATTATTATAAGTAAGTTTGTAACCAATCACCATGGGTGTCCCAACAAGTTTACAGTCTTCCATTTCAAATTTATTTAACATTTCCTTCAGATACTTAGTATGAGAAATGAAAATACCACTCTTGTTCTGATTAATTTGAAATCCAAGGAAATGTTTCATCTCATCAATCATTGACATTTCAAATTCATTTTCCACCTCTTTAGACAATCTTTTACTCATCACATCATTTTCTCAAAAAACAATATCATCAACAAAAATTTCTATGATTAGAATTCCATCTTCACTAGTTCTCAAATACAAATTGTTGTCTGCATTACCTTTTATAAAACCAAGATGAAGTAGATACCTATCCATTCTTGCATACCATGCTCTAAATGCTTGTTTAAGTCCATACAAATGTTCCTTTAACTTACAAACCATGTCTTCATCTTCTGTCAAAGGAAATCCATCAGGCCGCTCGATGTATACCTCTTCCTCTAGATCTTCATTCAAAAATGCATATTTCACACCCATCTGATATACCTTAAAAATTTTATGTGCATCCTAAGAAAGAAATAATCGCATTGCTTCCAACCTAGAAACATGAGAAAATATTTCTTCAAAGTCTATGCCTTCTTGTTCCGAGTAGCCTTTACAAACTAGTCTTGCTTTATTTCTTACCACTGTTCCTTCCTCGTCCATTTTGCTTTTGAAACCCCATTTAGATCCTATAACATTCATTTTTTAAGGTCTTGGAACCAATTCCCAATTTTTTTTCTTCTTTATCTATTCTAATTCTTCCTGCATAGCTTTAGTCTAAGATTCATCTATACATGCCTCATGAGTAGATTTCAGTTCAAATTGAGAAATCAAACAAATTTCATCTCTTAATTTAGATTTTGTCATCATTCCTTAATTAGCATCTCTAATAATTTGATCTTCAGGATGGTTTTTGTTACCATACCTTGGAGTCTTAGGAATTTTAGTAGGATCATTTGAGTCATCTTGACATACCTCGATCTCATGGTCAATCTCAAAAGGTTCTGTTATGCCCTGCATACCCATCCCTACATTTTGTGTGCAAAATGTTGGGTCCCCTCTTTTTGCTTTGGCCCTTGCCTTGTTTTCTCTATTTTCTTTATTTTCTTCTCCAGGTTTTCCCTCTTGTGAGTTTTGTTTTCTTTTTTTTTTGTCTCTTGTTTCTCCAGGACCCGGGCCTGGAGTTTTTTCTTTCCAGAGCCAGATTCTGGATTATGGGATTCTCTGCCACGATGTCTTCTCCTCGCGAGAAGGTATGGTTGCATAGAATCCCTAGGCTCGGATTTTGGAGGTTTACCTATTCTAGGGTTTGAAGAGGAGAGTGTAAATTTCTTTTACCTTGGGTATAAATAGAAATTACTTGTCACTTTCATAGTTACCATGATTAAAAACACTTAGAGCTTTCAGAGATTCCTGGGCGATTAAACTATGATTAAGCTGTGAATTACTCTGTGCTTAGTGGTTGATTACAAACTAATTTTTCGGTGTTGGTTAGTGATCATTTGAAGGTTGAGATTGTTGTAGAGAAATCCTAGAGCCCTTCTCTCATTGCTTTCCTCTGTGCTTCCAAGTAGGTTCTCTGGTTTCTTATTTTTTTCTTTGGGGTTTTGTTTTTGTTTTGTTTTCTCTGGTTTTGCGGTTTACATTTTTCGTGTTTCACATCTGGTTTGCCTCATGTTGGTGGGTTGGCTTTTCTAGAGAGTTGTTCACCCTCTGTGTAGTTGTAAGCTAGTGTTTATAATGTACATTGTCTAGCGTAGGCCTTAGGCCTGTGTAAATGTGTATAGTCATGTAAATAGTTTGTAAAAGGCTTGTAAATATTATGTATTTTGATGTACATATGTTTTGACCTTCGGCCCTCTATGATTTTGTGTATATATCTAGTGTATATCCTTTTAGTTTGGTGTTGGTCTCACCATGCATTTGTCTATGTTTCTCAAATTTGCGAGCTCACCCACACGGCGGCATACCACCTGGTTGGAACTCAGCTCTTGGCTAGTTTCAACCATGGTGGTTTCTCTCTCCGTCGTTGAATCAGTCTTTATGGTGAATTTATTTCCCATGAATGCATTTAAGTCCTGCCAAGTACCTCCCATCTCGCACACCTTCAGATAGTTTGCATCATTGTCACCATAACTCCTATTTATTGCATGGCCATGTGACACCCACGTAATCTTGACAACTCATCTTCCATTCATGTCTCCCAACGTTTAGTTTTTCAGACTCTGGGCCCTATATCCTCAATCAGCCTATACCTTACTTCCATCAAACATGCTAAAATCCCCAGGCCTGGATAGTGGTTGAATACCTAAGTCTACATTCTATGCATATATTTTCCATATTTTGACGTAAACTAAATTTTTCAGGTGAAATGCGCAATGCGGTGGTAAGTTCTCTAGAATCTAAAGTAGCATTTTATCTTATGAAAATTCTGACGGTCACCTCACCTTGCAATTTTTCAACACCACACTCATCATGTTGGAGGTGTCTGCATCTTCTCAACTTGAGAGTCTAGATCTCCCCACCACAGCAGTTACCAGGGCAGCCATTAGGTCTAAGATTTAGAGGGCCCTGGAAAAGCTTCCCCTTAACATGAAATATTTGAAGGAAAATACTATTACAGGGTCAAAGATTGAATCCAAGGTTTAGTTGATTACCAACACCAGTGTCAGAATGTGGGCAGAAATGCAGGCCCTGGTCAAAATGATGTTCATCCAACGAATGATCAGGGACTAGTTGGCCATAAATGTTGGAGATTCTAGGATTCTAAAAGCCGCTTGCTTCCCATGCTCTGTGCAAGCCCCAGAACTTATTCTCACCCTCACAGCACACTACAACTCCTCCATCTAGGCCATCATGCTCATCGCTCTGGTCCCGACTGGATATCCCATGCCCATGGTGTCCCTGGATGCCGCAACTTTTTGAGAAGATTTGGGGATCCCTCAGTTTGATGAAGCAACCTTCGTCACCCGATCGAAGGCTTTGGGGCAATTTCAGCAGCTGGAACTCATGGCTCGGCAGTATTTGAACAAGAATATGCTGAAGACCCCAAAGAAAGATTCCAAAAGAATGAAGCTGGAAATCCCCAGATCAAAATTTAAGGAAAGCATACAGATGGGCATCATAGCATTATGCAAGATCTTTGGGCAACCCCATGCCCAGGAATTCTCAGGATGGATGTATTACTTCCTGTTGGGCATCTCCTCCGGTGAATAGTATTTTGATTGGGCCACCATCATTTCAAATGATGTGGACACCTAGTTCCTTCAGGTGGCCCAGACATCTAAATTCTATCTAACATCCTATGTTCTCTGGGCCCTAGAACAACAATGCCCCATCACAAATGGGCTGCTCACATCAGGTTTACTTGGGGTTAGCCCGAGCCAAAAGGCTCCCTAGGATTATTTCCCGCAAATCCAATGGGAGGCTAGTTTCCTCAGCTTCTATCGAGTGAATGATGCCTTCATTTACTACAATCTTCTCACACCTTCCCAGGATGCCGGGTACCACCTCTCTAAGGAGGCAATGGATTTGGTCATAAGTTATGGCCACTACTATATCCAGTTCTAGTAGCATACTTACATTTAGGTAATTGCCTTCTCTGGGAAACCCTATTTGTTGCCCAAGCATTGTGGGAACAAAATAATTCTTTTAGAATATTTCTGGTAGATTCTAGAACTACACACCCTCTACACTATAAAGAAGGTGATAAATGTTCCATTCCCAATCATCTATGGAAATTACTCGTGTATTCTTGCCATAGCCAAGGAGGCGGACAATGAGCTTAAAAGATTGGGCTTAACAGAATTCTATCTGGCGTGGAAAAACTTTGATCTACTAGGAAAAATAAAAATGATACTTCCCCAGGCATCAAAGCCCCATATATTCCACATGGAGGACTTTTGGGAAGATTACCGAGATGATGTTGAAGTTCAGAGCTGGCACTTTGTCCAGATGACAATGGGGATGATGGAGAGGCTGAAGCTTTAGAAATTCTTGGATGACTTCACGGACACCGGGTCCATAATAGAACCTCAGTAAAAATAAAAGGGAGTAGAAAAGATGGCTCTCCCTCTAGTAGATTGGAATGCCCAGGAGGGGCCAACTATTGAATATATCACTTGGGACGTGTTTGAGCATAGCCACACGTATTTCAAGAAAGCATGCCCAAGGAGTACACGCAGAGTTGGCCCTATAGTGCAGGGCTCAACTTCTGGGGCTAGAACTTCCTCACAAGTGGAGGATAGAGGAAAAATAATAATGGGGACCCCATTGCAAAACCCATTTGTAACTCCCATAAAAGATAAAATGCAATAGATGTTAGCAGTCTCCTAGCAGATGAAAGATAAACTAATCACGCGGTTGGCCACCCTAGTACTCATGACCAGGCCTATTCATCCTCCCTCTTCCCCTTCACTGGAAGCATTGATGGTCCAAGCAATAAGGACCAGAGCGGAAGAGGAGCAAGCAGCTATAATGGATGCAGGGCCCTCTTCAATAACTAGGAGAAGGAAAAATAAGACTAACTCTCAACCAAGGGCAGAGCCAGAACTTGGGATGCCAAGCATCCAAGAAGTACAAATTGTTTCTTCTGACTCCCTAGAGCCAAACAAAGAGCCTAAGGATATCCTGGAGAACTCCCCTCCCCATTATGAATTTGATAATTTATTTGGAACTGATGAATTTGGGAACTTGCAGGGGGATATCACAAAGGAAGCAGAAGAAATCATCGCACAGGACGAACTCCCAGAGCCAGAACCTACACAAGAGAAGGAAGTCCAGGCAGAAGAAGAAAATGGATAGGAACACACAGATATCTCCAAAGTCCTAGAGATATAGGTTACAAGGCCTGAGGAGGGCAGGAAAAAGAAGGATGAGAAAATGGCATCGGTTGGGGAAACCGGACCCACAAGAACAATCATGACCCCAACTTCCGTGCTCCAAACGCCGCCTCTGAAAGTAAAATTTGGGGAGGTAGTTATAGTAGCCTAAAAAATGAATCTTGGCCTGACACCTCCCCCAACTCCAGAGAATACACCAGTTGAAGAGAGCATCCTAGCAACGGAGGCTGATGAAGAGAAGTAGCAGGATAAGGAAAAGAACCTTAGGGAAGTAAATGATGATCCTAACATTGTCAAGGATATGGACACCGGGGAAAAAGATACAAGCACCACCGGGGTAAGTATTTTTGGTAAACCTGAATATAGGGGGAAGGAGTGAGAAATGACTTAGAGTGTCAAAGGGGCACAACAAGATCCTGGGGAGAAATCACAGGGACAAATTCTGGCTGTAAAGCCACCCCTACCACCACAATGGTTGGTGGAGTCTCGCAAGAGGAAGGCCTCAACAATGCCCAAGGCCCATCTCTCCTTGGAAGAGATGATGGAACAAATGTAGAACCCTCCCAAGACCAAGAAAGCCTGGATAGTCCATACTCTTCGGACTGGGCCGGCTGGAGATATAGTTGCAGTGATCGCAACACCTTCCCCAGATGTAGATGAAGCAACAGCTAAGGCCAATGAGTACTCTATCACTAAGATATCACTGGAGAAGAGAGGGAAACAGGGTGAACTAGACCATTTGAAAGAAGTGACCAAGGTAGTGGAGGCTCATTATGAAAAGGAGGCCCAGAAATTTAGGGTGAAAAAAGAAAAGAATACAAATCTCATGGGGTTGCTAGCGGAGATTGTGCAGCCTCTTATTGCCATTCCCCTGGGCACCTCTGCATCTGACACACCACTCCCTTAGAGTGACATAGATTCACTAAGGGAAATGAAAAGAAAAGCCCAGGGATTTGATGAGTGGGTTACAGAGCAGGTGGGAAACATCTGGCATTTCTTAATATCCACAATCCTAAACTTGCATGCGGCCATTAATATTCTACATCAGGCCAAAACTACTATCTCCATCTGGGAGGGAGACATTGAAAATTATGAGGCATAGAAGGCTGAGATGGAAAAGCTCATCGGCATCAGAGAAGAAATTGTCTCTAAAGCCAAAATTCTAGGAGAGGAGTCTTTTGACTTTGTCCAGACCTAGCAATCCAGACTTGACCTCACATTGGGGGTAATCAAGCAACTAGTAGGGGCTATGTGTGACAAAGTCTAGGAAGTTCAACATTCTTTAAATTTGTACAAGTCATTCATCTCAAAGGTCTTTGGAGCTAATCCCTTCAACACTGAAACATGTACTCTATAGGATTATGTCCTGGGAAAGTTTAATGAGCTAATGGAGTCTCAGATTGGATCCCTAGAGGGAATGGACGGAGCAAAAATGGAAAGGCTTACTCGCATGATGCTTCAAAGTCATGACATGACCAAGATGGCCACGGAGTTTAAGGAAAATGTTCCAGATTTGGACGAGCCATTGGAGGTGGCCAAATACCGTTGAGCCAGCCTTAAGGACATAGACAAAGATAGAATTTCCCGGCTCCTACAGACCTTCAATGATACTAAAGAACAATAAAATCCTCCGGGCTCTAGAGATGATCGTCAGGAGATGTAATTTTTGTATTCATTCATTCTTTGGGGTGCAAGCTCCCGGATCCTGGACCCCCGGATCCAATATTATTTTTGAATTCTTTAAAGTGGCCCATGTCTTGGTTCCAAAATCCAACCTATCACTTTCAAGGCAGTCAATAAAAGGTGTCAGAAAAAAGGTAACCACAACGAGGCACATCAGCTCAACAAGAGGGTTTTGACAGATGGTCTTCCCAAGGCACCGCTTCAATGTAACACCTGGCACATCGAAGACAATGACCCACTCTCCCATTTATGAGGCTTGTAGCCTCGATCCCCAGGGGATCGGATTTCTTCTTTTCTCCTCTTGGCTCTCTTTTTGAGGTCAATTCTTCTACTCCTCTTTCCTTGTCTTATTCTTCTGACATGTCAGACCTTTCTGTCTCGAGGTCTTTTGTAGCATGGCGTAGGTAGTACCGGCCACCAGAAATAGTATTATATTGTTAAGTGTAAAATAAGTTAGGTTAGTTTTGGTCAAATCTTATGTATAAATAATAAGTCTGACCTCATTCCAAGGGTCGGCGAAATTGATGATTTTGCAGCCCATAGTTAATAGCATTTCAGTTTTCTAAGTTCTTAGTTGCAGAGCTTAATGCTCCTTAGTTTCTAAGCTTTCGGTAGTTAAATGCTCCCCTGGAGCCACCATTGTTGTAGGCACCAGTGCTTACTGGAAACTTGTTAATGAAGAAGGAAGGATTCTACCAATGAAGTTGTTAGCATCCTGATTTTTGAGTTAATGGTATTTTATGTTGCATATCCTTTATGTCCTTTTCTCTTATATTTTAAGTAGATTAATGGCATTCTTTTCCTCCGCTATTGATTAAATATGAACTGATGGTTTTGTATTTCTTTATTATTTAGTGTAGTATGTTAGAGCATGGTTGATGTTTCGAATATTTGGCATAAATATAGGTAGATGGAATATTTCTAACTTTGCGGTATCTTTTGAAGTTTATTTGGTAAATTTAATAAGTGCTTGTAGGAAACCTCACTTACCTAAGTCCCCAGAGAAGACGAGCCAAGATAACCAGCCATCCCCCTGAACAAAATAGTCACATTCCCAACTAAGCCCCCACACTATTGAGACCTGACTCTCACGTGCTTGAAGGCCAGGGGAATCTCATTTCCCCAGACAACCTTTATAGGTGAAGTTGGTTGGTGCCCTAGTACCCAGTGACAACTGACATCTGTTGGTGGACCCAGTCACAAAGACTCGTCAACAGAAACTAGAAACTGGTGCTAGAAGGAGGGCTTGAACTCACCCCCCTCTGAGGATTTAGATTTTACACCGCCCAAGGGTTCCCCAAGCCATAGTTTTAGGAGTCAAGCCTTCAGTGGGATTGGATCATTTTCACCAGCGAGATTCAAAAGAGTCCTTAGATCAACTCCCAATCCCGGAAGGTTTGTCAAACTTGAGCCTCCTGCTTCAAAGAAATGGACCCCAAAAGCCAAGTCAACCACCATTGTCTGGGGATCTAGCACATCCAAAAATTCCCAAGTCCCCCAGACAACACCAGGAATTAACGCTCAACCTAGGCAAAATCCAACACTCCTGATGGCTACGTATTTTGGATATTTCAGGTCCCCGATGGGAACTTTTTCGGGTGCAGCCAATGATCTACCTTTGTACCCTGAAAAGATTTGTCCCCGATATGAGAACTTAGGCTCACAAACTATAGAAGAGCATCTGCAGACATACAAAGATGCCATGAACCAACACTAGATCCAACATCAAGACATTGTGACCTAGATGTTCCCTCTATCCCTAGGATAGAATGAACTAAACTGGTACCTTAACCTTCATTCCAATTCCATTAACTATTGGCAGGACATGGAGGATGCCTTCTTGGCTGCCTTTTGCATACATGTGGACCTAGCATGGTCCCACAGCCTGTTTATTTCTATCAGGAAGGAACCGAATGAGCCTCTTGCAGCATTCAACCACCGGTTCCAATGTGCCTTGAAGCGGCGCATGGGTCCCTTCATCCCATCCGTGGATGTAACTATCCAGACCTATCTCAACATAATGGATGCCTTTGTTTCCACTCTCCTCTAGAGAACCACTACCCCGGGTGACCGGGATACTTTGGTGAAGGTTTAGAACCTGGCCTTAGAGTTGTCCCGTGGTCTTAACAAATCCTCAGGTGGGATTGGGCAGAGCATGCCATTTAACATGATACCCGATGGAACTTTGTATGTCAAGAGATATAACCCCAATTAGGAAATGGGTGCCCCCATGATGGCCATGAATCCCCCACCACCATCGATAGACCAGCAGGCCCGGTACGTATATCCATCTCAAACCCAGACAACACTAGGTCTGGAATCTTTTCCCTGGAACTAGTCCCAGCAAATGCAACAACTACAGACACAACCACCCGAAAATCTTTTCTTTCAATCATCCACGGCTAGAGGATTGCCTCCCTCGACTCTGGTGAATGCTACCGCTTTCCTAGGAAACCAACAACAACCATCACACTATGATGCGAATACCCATTTGATTTCCGAGGTTGAATCCCTCTGGAAAATGTTGTCTACACTGACTATGGACATGGGTCAGCTAAAGACGGGGTCCTTTGCACCCCACAACACCAATTCCCAAACAGGGAATGTTTTCTCCGACCAACAAAACAACAATGTTAGAGGAAAAAATTTCAACAACGGGCCTCGACCTAACCAACAGCAATAGAATAACAATGCTAGTACTGGAGGTCCACCTCTGAACCAAAATACGAATCAGGGTAGTGCTGGACCTTCCCATTTCATGCCAGTCATAGACTTCTAGCCCATGACCAACTGGTGTAGATTGCATGACACAAGCTCTCATAATGAGGTAAACTGTGCCATGCTGGAGAAAGTCATCATGATTTCCCAGCTGGACAGACAATAAGCTTCTAATCCTACTCCCCTAGAGCCTCTTATACAAGAACCCACTCACGGTACATTCTCCTGTGTGACCATCTTCTTTGAAACAGGCAGAGAAGACAAAGAGGAACCTAAATTACAGGGGTTCTTTGATGAATCTATTACAGCCTTTGAGGCCAATTCCTTCACCAACCCATGCACTCCCTACAACACTTGGAGTTAGGCTGGTAAAGGACCAATTTACATGCCAACACCTCCCAAAGACACTCCTCCCCGGGACAACATGACAAATTAGTTTGTCCCTCCAAAATTCCCTGGCTCTAACCAAGCTAAGGACCCAGCCGAGGGAAGCCACCAATTCCTGGGAGGAAGGTTTGACATCACAAAGGCGTTAGAACAAACCACCACCTCCATGACCTTGATGGAGGTTTTGCTGAATTGTCCTGAGTAGAAGAAGTCTCTTCTAAAGCTCTTGGAAAACCCGGAAGCCATCAGTCACCCACCCAAGACTGTCTCTTTTGAGGATGCCAATGTGGCTGTCTTCTAGGGTAACACTGAGGATCCTCCCTTCCTACTAGGCCTAAGCATACAAGGGAAAAACATACACAATTGCCTGGTATATTTCAGGGCTTCGGGCAACATCATGCCTTTATCCATATGCCAGAAGCTTGGATTCTGCCCCACCCCGTCTAATGGTGCAGTAATCTAGCTAGATAAAACTGCTGTAAAAATGGTGGGTGAACTGAAGAACATCCAGATCCAACTTATCTAGGACCCCAGGATAGCCAGTATGATTGACATCCAAGTGGTGGACATCCTAGAGACTTATGGGATGTTGCTAAGTCAGAATTGGTCCAAGTCCCTGAATGGATATTTCTCGACCGACTTTTCCCACCTATGGCTCCCCTGGGAAGGAGAATCTAACCAGATTTAGGTTGAAAATGAGCCCATGATGAAACAGGCCCTCACCAAATTCAGGAGGGTGAATGAGGTCCTCTTCTCCTTGACCTCCCTCAGGGTGTACCAGCCCCTTGAAATCCTAACATTCGATTTCACCCCCGGGGAGGACCCCATAGTCTCTCAAAGAACCTAAGGCCTGGAAGAAAAAGTAAGGGTTGAGGTTAACTCTCAGGGTGCTGCAGTGATCCCTGCCACACTCTTATCCAGCACTTGGTGTTGGGTGCACTACCAAAAACATTTGGAGATAGAGTGTGAGCCTTGCCTTACCACTACAGCCTGGCACATAGATGCCCTCTGGAAAGAGGAACACACAACTAATTCCTTGAGACCCAGTACTTCTATTGGCAGCGCCTTTTTGGTGCCATGTGCTCGGGAATCCCAACCAGAAATCTCTCCGGAGGCAAACCTCACTCATGTACCATCAGCGCCAGAGGAAACTCCTCCCAACCCTCCCAAAAATAATCCAAAGACCACTTCGTCTCCCCAGCCCCAAACAACAAATGATAACTTGTGGACCCTTAAGTTCAGCAGGTCCTGATCCAAATAGGGTTGTGGGGCTAGAGTGGAATTAATCAACCCACAGGGGAAATCCCTCCTTGCATCCTATAGGTTATAGTTCAACTACATGAACAACATCAGAGAGTATGAGGCTTTGGTCCTCGGACTCCTATTTGTACTAAGGAAAGGAATCACTCGCCTCCGGGCCCTGGGTGATTCAAAGTTGATTATTAAACAAGTTTGGAGTCAATATACCCATCACTATAAGAGGTTGGCTGCATACCACAACTAGGCATGGAGCCTTATTGAAGATTTTGATGCGTTCGGTATCGATCTTATTCCTGGGAGACAAAACTATGTCTTAGATGCCCTTGCCATTTCTGCCAGCACACTCAAGCCAATGGTTGGCTCGCGACTCTAGAGATTTTCTATTGAGATGATCCCCACCTTGTCCATTCTAGACAATGTCACCCATTTTCAAGTCTTTGAGGATGATCAACATATCCTGGCCTTTATGGCCAATGTTGGTGTTTTGAAGACCAGATAATGGAAGAAAGAGATCACGATGATACTAGACAGTGTGACAAAGATGATGGGATCATGGACCTACCAACCAACACCATCCCTAAGGGGATGGTAGCACTTGAATGAATCTTCAACTCGGACCCTCGGGGCTGAGAAAATATATCATCCTCCTCTGAGGGAGGAAAATTTGAGAAAGTGAACATCGGCCAGCCAGGTGAAGAGAAAATGATACACATTGGTACCTCCTACTCCCCTAAGGAAAAGGAGAAGATTCTCTCGATTCACTAAGAATACATAGATGTAATCGCATGGGGGTATGAGGACTTGAAAACTTATGATACATCCATTATGACTCATACTATCCCACTCAAACCTGATGCTAAGCCTTTCTAGCAAAAGAAGCGACCGGTCAACCCACTGATTGAGCCTCTAATTTATCAGGAGGTTCAAAAACCAGATAATCTTTCCAATCTATCACACAACGTGGGTTTCCAACCTCATCCCTATGAGGAAGAAAAGTGGTGAGATTCGCCTTTGCGTGGATTTCCAAAATTTTAAAAAGGCCTCCAAGAAAGATAATCATCCTCTCCCCTCATTGGATGAGGTATTACAAATCGTGAATGGATCACAAATAATGTCTTTCTTGGATGGGTACTCTAGGTATAACCAACTCATGGTTAAGTATGAAGATAGAGACAAAACTACATTTACCACTAAGTGGGGAACATTTTCCTATCAAAGGCTTCCCTTTGGTCTGATCAATGCAAGGACCACATTTCAAAAGGCTATGGATATTGCGTTCAAGGGCCTTTTGAACCGGTGCATAATTATCTACATGGATGATTTGACTATCTTTTCCTAGGACAGGCGTGATCATTCTGTGCACCTCACCTAGATTTGTGAGAGATGTCGCTGGTATGGAATATCCCTCAACCCTAAGAAATGCATATTCGGGGTCACTGAAGAGAAATTAATCAGGCATATTGTCTCCAAGAAGGGTATATCCATTGACCTTGAGAGAGTTGAAGCGCTGCTAAACCTACGAATGCCCGGTAGCATGAAGCAAAAGGAGGTCTTTCTTTGGAAAGATCAACTTTGTCTAGCAATTCATCACTGCATTCACTAAGATCGTAAAGCCACTCAACAAGATGATGAAGAAAGATACCAAAATTGAGTGGAGCCCTGAAGCAAAGTGGGCATTCACCCAGATTAAACAAATGATAATGGAGGCCCCAGTCCTGGCTAGTCCAGATTATTCCCTCCCCTTCTACATTTATTCCTTTGCTTCACCGCATTCTTTCGCGGTAGTTTTGACCCAAAAGTTTAAAGGGGAAGAACGACCAATATCTTTCATGAGCTCCTCCTTTAAGAACACCAAAGTCTAGTATTCGCCTTTCAAAAAATAGGCCTTTGCTCTCGTTCACTTTGTGAAGAAATTTTGGCACTATATTCTCAAGAGAAAAGTGCATACTATCATCCCGGACCAAGTAGTAAAATCTATGTTGATGCAGAGTGAGTTGGGTGAGAGACGGGGGAGATGGATATCCATCTTCCAGGAATACAATTTGGAAATGCAACCCATGAAGATAGTCTGAGGCCAGGGACTATGTAGAGCGATGGTAGAAGAGACTCCCCACATCAAATTTAGACATATACAGTGGAGTCATCACTCAAGACCCATGGTACATAGACCTAGTGTACTTGTTGTTAAATAACAAATGTCCAAAGGGATTGCCTCAAAACAAACATCGCGCCTTACGGTTGAAAAGCGCACACTTTATGATAAAAAATGTTGTGCTTTTTCACAGGAACTATGAGGGAGTATACCTCCGGTGCATTGATAGGGTTCAAGCTACAAGGATAATCAAATAATTCCATGGGTAGTTTGGAACTGGGCATGGCTCAGCTGACGCCACTGCCCACCAGATCCTTCGAGCTAGATACTATTGGCCCTGTATCATTAAGGATGTCTACACTCACATTAGGAAGTTCTATACTTTCCAAACTATGGTACATCATGAGCAGAACCCAGCTATGCCTTTGCAGCCGGTCTTCAAAGCTAGACCCTTTGCCCAATGGGCATTTTACTTTATCAGGAAAATCAACCCCAACTCATCTGTAAACCACCAGTATATTCTAACTGCTACCGATTACTGCACCTGGTGGTCTGAAGAAATACCTTGTAAAAACAACACGACAGATGTAGTCATAAAATTCCTAGAAGAAAACATCATCACAAAATTTGAAATGCCCTTTGCCATAGTATGTGACAATGGTCTGGCATTTTCTTTGGTGCAATTACTTGAATGGACCTATGACAAGAAGATCACTCTAAATTTTTCCAGCAACTATTACCCCTAGGGGAACGGTGTTGCTGAGTCGACCAACAAAAATTTGCTTGAGGTGATCAAACATCTATTAGAACAAAATCCTTGGGACTGGCACCAAAAGCTAAGATTCACCCTCTGGGAAGATCGTATTCAAATTAAGGCAGCCCTAGGGACATCCCCATTCCATCTGGTCTACGGCTAGAATCCAGTATTCCACATTAACCTACAAATCCTGGTTTTATAGTTTATGTAGGAATTCAGCGACCGGGACAACATCATGGAGGTTCGACTCCTAAATCTGGTGTGAATGGAAGAACAAAGAGATGTAGCTCTTGAACATTTTGTACATCACCAAGCAGTAGTGAAATGATGGTTTGACCAAAGAGCCCTGTATAAAGCCTTTCAGATTTCAGACTTGATCCTCTTGTGAGACAAGGCCCGGGAAAAGAAAGGAAAGCACACCAAATTCCAGCGGCTCTGGCTCAAACCATATTTGATCTCAGAGATCTGTGGGGAAAATACTTATCACCTCAGTACCATGACTAGAGAATCTATTCCATTGCCTGTCAATGGACAGTTTCTCAAGCATTATTTTGAATGAGGTAAGTTTGTCTAGAATTGTACTATATGTAAATCTTCTCGCTTGTAAATATTCCTTCCTGGTGCTCTGTTTAGGGTGCCTTGTCTTGCAAATATTTTTGTTGGTTGTCCTCTGGGACTGCCCCTTTTCTTTTTGTTTTGTTTTCAGCTTCGTTCTTTCTTTTTTGGGTCCCTGGTGTTTTGCCCCCCCTTTTTTTGTAGACCAGTATACTTCGCATAACATCTAGTCTTTGGACTGGTACCTTTCGCATTTTGTGGTGGACTCAGAATCTATTGTTAGCATGGTGGAATTGGCCTATGCTCTAGAGTTATTTTGTAAGTTTGGTAATAGGCTATGAGTAATCTTCATCGGGTTCATCCCTGAAAGTCTGGAAATTAGTTAAATCAAAATCAAAAGGAACAAGTAATTAGACACACCGAGAGTAGATCGGTCGCACTAGTTTGTTGGCCCAAGTCTGAGAAATATTTAAATTCTTCTCGCGTTTGGAGTTTTCCTCCCTTGTCTATCAATTGGAAGTAGGTGGAAAGGTGAAAGAAGTACCGCCATTAAAATTAGCTAAGCTTAAGGTTAATGGTGAAAGAAGTACCGCCTTCCCATCCAGAAAGAAATAAAAGAAAAGAAAGATGGGTGGAGAAACTCCAGTATCCAGGGGAAATGAGAAAATTTGATGACTTTGGTTTGATATATATAGTGCCTCTTCTCTACTTCTCCCAGAGGTCATCAGCTTGATTTTCTATCAAAGCACACACTTCACAACTGACAAAAAACCAAGGATTGAATGAAGTATGGGACAGATTTTCTCAAATGCTTTGCACCTTGCAAGTAGGATGCTCCAAGTAATGATTGATTCTGGTTTTGATAATGAGAGATTCTATAGTTCTCAAATGCGCTAAGGCATTCGTCCCAGATAGTCTCTATTTATTATGTCATGCATACCCGTCCCTGCATTTTGTGTGCAAAATGTTGGGTCCCCTCTTTTTGCTTTAGCCCTTGCCTTGTTTTCTCTATTTTCTTTGTTTTCTTCTCTGGGTTTTCCCTCCTGTGAGGTTTGTTTTCTTTTTTTTTTTGTCTCTTGTGTCTCTAGGAATCGGTCCCAGATTTTTTTCTTTCCAAAGCCAGATTTTGGACTCTAGGATTCTTCACCATGATGTCTTCTCCTCGCGAGAAGGTATGGTTGCATGGAATCCCTGGGCCTGAAGTCTGGAGGTTTTCCTGTTCTGGGGTTTGTAGAGGAGAGTGTAACTTTCTTTTACCTTGGGTATAAATAGAAACTACCTATCACTTTCATATTTACCATGATTAAAAACACTTAGAGCTTTCATAGATTCCTGGGCGATTAAACTATGATTAAGCTGTGAATTACTATGTGCTTAGTGGTTGGTTACAAGCTAATTTTTGGTGCTGGTTAGTGATCATTCAAAGGTTGAGAATATTGTAGAGATCTCCTAATGCCCTTCTCCCCTTGATTTCTTTTGTGCTTCTAGGTAGGTTCTCTGGTTTCTACTTTTTGTTATTTCTGGTTTTGTTTTTGTTTCATTTTCTCTGGTTTTGCAGTTTCTATTTTTCGTGTTTCACTTTTGGTTTGCCTCCCGTTGGTGGGTTGGCTCTGCCAGAGGGTTGTCTTCCCTCTATGTAGTTGTAAGATAGTGTTTATAATGTATATTGTCTAGGATAGACCTTGGGCCTGTGTAAATGTGTATAGTCATGTAAATAGTTTGTAAAAGGCTTGTAAATACTATGTATTTTGATGTACATATGTTTTTTCCTTTGGCCCTCTTTTCTTTTGTGTATATATCCAATGTATATCCTTCCAGTTTGGTGTTGATCTCACCATGCATTTGTCTATGTTTCCTGAATTTGTGAGCTCACCCGCATGGCAAAAAACTACATGGTTGGAACTCGGCTCTTGGTTAGTTTTAACCATGGCAGTATCTCTCTCCATCTTCGAATCAGTCTTTATGGTGAATTTATTTCCCATGCGCACATTTAAGTCCCGCCAAGTGGCTCCCATCTCGCATGCATTCAGACAGTTGGTGTCATCTTCACCATAACTCCTATTTATTGCATGGTCATGTGACGCCCACATAAGCCTGACAACTCATCTTTCGGTCATGTCTCCCAACGGTTAGTTTTCCAAACTTTGGGCCCTACGTCCTCGATCAGCCTATACCTTACTTCCATCAAATGTGCTAAAATCCCTAGGGCTGGATAGTGGTTGAATCCCTAAGTCTACATTCTATGCATATCTTTTCTGGATTTTAACGTAAACTAACTTTTCAGGTGAAATACGTGATGCGGTGGTAAGTTCTCCAAAATTCAGAGTAGCATTTTATCTTATTTAAATTTTAACGGTCACCTCACCTTGCAGGTTTTCAACACCACACTCATCATGTCAGAGGCATCTGCATCTTCTCCACACGGGAGTCCAGATCTCCCCACCATGACAGTCACCAGGGAAGCCATTAGGTCTAAGATTGAGAGGGCCCTAGAAAAGCTTCCCCTCAGCATGAAATATTTGAAGGAAAATACTATTTTAGGGTCAAAGGTTGAATCCAAGGTTTAGTTGATTACCGACACCAGTGTCAGAATGTGGGAAAAAATGTAAGCCCTAGTCAAAATGATGTTCATCCAATGAACGGTCAGGGACCAGTTGGCCATCAATGTTGGAGATTCCAAGATTCTAAAATCCGCTTGCTTCCCATGCTTTGTGCAAGCCCCGGAACTTATTCTCACCCTCGCAGCACACTACAACTCCTCCATTCGGGCCGTCATGCTCGCCGCTCTAGTCCTGATCAGATATCCCATGCCCATGGTGTCCCTGGATGCCGCAAATTTTTGGGCAGGTTTGGGGATCCCTCAGTTTGACAAAGTAGCCGTCATGACCTAATCCAAGGCTTTTAGGCAATTTCAGCAACTAGAACTCATGGCCCGACAGTATTTGAACAATAATTGGCTGAAGACCCCAAAGAAAGATTCCAAAAGAGTGAAGCTAGAAATCCCTAGATTAGAATTTAAGGAAAGCATATAGAAGGGGATCATAGAATTATGCAGGATCTTTGGGCAACCCCATGCCCAGGAATTCTCGGGATGGATGCATTACTTCCTATTGGGCATCTCCTCCAGCAAACAGTATTTTGATTGGGCCACCTTCATTTCAAACCATGTGGACTCCCAGTTCCTTCAGGTGGCCCAGACCTTTAAATTATATATGACATCCTATGTTCTCTAGGCCCTAGCACAATAATTCCCTGGCACCAATGGGCTGCTCATGTCAGATGTACTTGGGGTCGGCCTGGGCCAAAAGGCTCCCTGGGATTATTTCCCACAAATCCAATGGGAGGCTAGTTTCCTCATCTTCTGCCGAGTGAACAATGCCTTCATTTACTATAATCTTCTCACACCTACCCAGGATACCGGGTACTTCCTCTCAAAGGAGGCAATGGATTTGGTTAGAATTTATGGCCACTACTATATCTAGTTCTAGCAGCACATTTACATTCAGGTAACCAACTTCTCCGGGAAACCCTATTTATTGCCCAAGAATTGTGGGAACAAAATAATTCTTTTAGAATATTGTCGGTAGATTCTGGAACTGCACGCCCTCTACACTGTAAAGAAGGTAATAAATTTTATATTCCCAATCACCTGTGGGAATTACTTTTGTAGTCTAGCCGCAGCTAAGGAGGTGGACAATGAGCTTAAAAGCTTGGGCTTAACAGAATTCTATCTGGCACAGAAAAACTTTGATCTGCTAGGAAAAATAGCAATGGCACTTCCCCAGGCGTCAGAGCCCCATATATTCCACATGGAGGACTTTTGGGAAGATTTCCAGGATGATGTTGAACTCCGGAGCTGGCACTTCATCTAGATGACAATGGGGATGATGGAAAGGCTGAAGCTTCAGAAATTCTCGGATGACTTCTCAGACACCGGGTCCATAATAGACCCTTAGTACAAAGAAAAGGGAGTAGACAAGATGGCTCTCCCTCTAGTAGATTGGAATTCCTAGGAGGGGCCAACTATTTAAGATATCACTCACAATGTGGTCAAGTGTAGCCATGCGTATTTCAAGAAGACATGCCTAGTGAGTACATGTAGAGTTGGCCCGACAGTGCAAGGCTCAACTTCTGGGGCTAGAACTTCCTCACAAGTGGAGGACAGAGGAGAAGGAATAATGGGGACCCCATTGCAAACCCCATCTATGACTCCCATAAAAGAGAAAATGCAATAGATGTTGGCGGTCTCCCAATAGATGAAAGATAAACTAATCACGTGGTTGGCCACACCGGTACTCATGACCAAACCTATTCGTCCTCCCTCTTCCCCTTCACTAGCAACATTGATGGTCTGAGAAACAAGGACCAGAGTGGAAGAGGAGCAGGTAGCTATAATAGATGTAGGGCCCTCTTTAATAACCAAGAGAAATAAAATGAAGACTAACTCTCAACCAAGGGCAGAGCCAGAACTTGGGATGCCAAGCATCCAAGAAGTACAAATTGTCTCTTTTGACTCCCCAGAGCCAGAAAAAGATCCTAAGGATATCCTGGAGAACTCCCCTCCCCATGATGAATTTGATGATTTATTTGGAACTGATGAATTTGGGAACTTGCAGGGGGATATCACAAAGGCAGCAAAAGAAATTGCCGCACAAGACGAACTCCCAGAGCCAAAACCTACACAAGATCAAGAAGCCCAAGAAGAAAAAGAAAAGGGACAGGAATAGGCAGATATCTCCAAAGTCCCAAAGATACAGGTTACAAGGCCTAAGGAGGGCAGGCAAAATCAGGATGAGAAAATGGCATCGGTTGGGTAAACTGGACCCACGGGAACAACCGTGACCCCAACTATCATGCTCCAAATGCTGCCTCTGAAAGTAACATTTTGGGAGGTAATTACAGCATCCCAAACAATGAATCTTTTCCTAACACCTCCCCCACATCTAGAGAATAAACCAATTGAAGAGAGCATCCCAGCAATGGAGGTTGATGAAGAGCAACAGCAGGATAAGGAAAAGAACCCCGGGGAAGCAAATGATGATCCTAACATTGTCAAGGATACAGACACCGGGGCAAAAGATACAAGCACCACTGGGGTAAGTATTGTCGGTAAACCTGAAGATACAGGGAAGGAGTCAGAAATGGCTCAGACTTTCGAAGGGGCGCAACAAGATCCCAGGAAGGAATCATAGGAACAAATTTTGGCTGCAAAGCCACCCATACCACCACAATGGTTGGTAGAGTCTCGCAAGAGGAAGGCCCTGGCAATGCCCAAGGCCCATCTCTCCTTGGCAGAGATGATGGCATAAATGCAAGACCCTCCCAAGAGCAAGAAATCCTGGATAGTCCATACTCTTCAGACTGGACAGTCCCATAAAAGAGCAAATGCAACAGATGTTGGCAGTCTCCCAGTAGATGAAAGATAAACTAATCACGTGGTTGGCCACACCGGTAGTCATGACAAGACCTATTCATCCTCCCTCTTCCCCTTCGCTGGTAGCATTGATGGTCTGAGCAATAAGGACTGGAGTGGAAGAGGAGCGGGTAGCTATAATGGATGCAGGGCCCTCTTTGATAACCATGAGAAAGAAAATGAAGACTAACTCTCAACCAAGGGCGAAGCCAGAACTTGGGATGCCAAGCATCCAAGCAGTACAAATTATTTCTTTCGACTCGTCGGAGCTAGACAAAGATCCTAAGGATATCCTGGAGAACTCCCCTCCCCATGATGAATTTGATGATTTATTTGGAACTGATGAATTTGGGAACTTGCAGGGGGATATCACAAAGACAGCGGAAGAAATCACCGCACAAGACAAACTCCCAAAGCCAGAACCTGCACAAGATCAGGAAGCCTAGGCAGAAGAAGAAAAGGAAAAGGAACAAGTAGATATCTCCAAAGTCCCAGAGATACAGGTTACAAGGCCTGAGGAGGGCAGGCAAAAGCAGGATGAGAAAATGGCATCAGTTGGGGAAACTGGACCCAGAAGAACAACCGTGACCCCAACTGTCATGCTCCAAATGCCGCCTCCAAAAGTAACATTTGGGGAGGTAATTACAGCATCCCAAACAATGAATCTTTTCCCAACACCTCCCCCACCTCTAGAGAATACACTAGTTGAAGAGAGCATCCCAGCAACAGAGGCTGATGAAGAGCAGCAGCAGGATAAGGAAAAGAACCCTGGGGAAGAAAATGATGATCCTAACATTGTCAAGGATATGGACACCGGGGAAAAAGATACAAGCACCACCAGGGTAAGTATTGCTGATAAACCCAAAGATATGGAGAAGGAGTCAGAAATGGCTCAGACTTTCAAAGGGTCGCAACAAGATCCCGGGGAGGAATCATAGGAACAAATTTTGGCTGCAAAGCCACCCATACCACCACAATGGTTGGTGGAGTCTCGCAAGAGGAATGCCCCAGCAACGCCCAAGGCCCATCTCTCCTTGGTGGAGATGATGGCATAAATGAAAAACCCTCCCAAGACCAAGAAATCCTAGATAGTCCATACTCTTCAGACTGGGCCCGCCGGAGATACAATTGAAGTGATTGCAACACCTTTCCCAGATGTAGGTGAAGCAACAGCTAAGGCCGATGAGTACTCTATCACTGAGATATCACTAGGGAAGAGAGGGAAACATGGTGAACTAGGCCTATTGAAAGAAGCGACCAAGGAAGTGGAGGCTCATAATGAAAAGGAGGCCCAGAAAAAGAAAAGAATGCAAATCTCATGGGGTTGCTAGAAGAGCTCACGCAGCCTCTTACTACCAGTCCCCTAGGTGCCTCTGCATCTGACGCACCGCTCCCTAAGAGCGACATAGATTCACTAAGGGTGATGAAAAGAAAAGACCAGGTAGTTGATGATTGGGTTACGGAGTAGGTGGGAAATGTCTAATGTTTCTTAATATCCACACTCCCAGACTTGTATGCGGCCAAAAATATTCTACATCAGGCTGAAACTACTATCTCCATCTAGGAGGGAGACATTTAAAATTATGAGGCATGGAAAGCCAAGATGGAGGAGCTCATCGGCATCAGAGAAGAAATTATCTTCAAAGCCAAAATTCTAGGAGAGGAGTCTTTTGACTTTTTCCAGACCTAGTACTCCAGACTTGACCTCGCATTGGGGGTAATCAAGACACTGGTAGGGGCTATGCGTGACAAAGTCTAGGAAGTTCAATATTCTTTCAATTTGTACAATTCATTCATCTCGAAGGTCTCTGAAGCTGATCCCTTCAGCACTGAAACATGCACTCCGGAGGAGTATGTCCTAGGAAAGTTTGACAAGCTAATGGAGTCTCGGTATGGATCCCCAGAGGAAATGGATGGAGTAAAAATGGCAAGGCTTACTCGTATGATGCTTCAAAGTCATGATGTGACCAAGATGGCTGCGGAGCTCAAGGAAAATGTTCCAGATTTGGACGAACAATTGGAGGTGGCCAAATACCATCGGGCCAGCCTTAAGGACATAAACAAAAATGGAATCGCCCAGCTCCTGCAAAGCTTCAATGATACTAAAGAACAATAAAATCCTCTGTGCTCTAGATATGATCGTCAAGAGATGTAATTTTTGTATTCATTTATTCTTTGGGGCACAAGCTCCCAGATCCTGGAGTCCTGGATCCAATATTATTTTTTAATTCTTTAAAGTGGCCCGTGTCCCAGTTCCCAAAGCTGACCAGTCACTTTCAAGGTAGTCAATAAAAGGTGTCAGAAAATAGATAACCACAACAAGGCACATCAAATCAAAAAGAGGGTTCTGACAGATGGTCTTCCCAAGGTGTCACTTCAATGTAACACCTGGAGCACCAAAGACAATGAGCCACTCCCATTTATGAGGCATGTATCCTCGATCCTCGGGGGATCAGATTTCTTCTTTTCTGCTCCCGGCTCTCTTTTTGAGGCTGATTATTCCACTCCTCTTTCCTTGTCTTATTCTTCTGACATGTAAGACCTTTCTGTCTCGAGGTCTTTTGTAGCATGGCGCAGGTAGTACCGGCCACTGGAAATAGTATTATATTGTTAAGTGTAAAATAAGTTAGGTTAGTTTTAGGTCAAATCTTGTGTATAAATAATAAGTCCAACCTCATTCCAAGGGTCGGTGAAATTGATTATTTTGTATTCCATAGTTAATATCATTTTAGTTTTCTCAGTTCTTAGTTGCAGAGCTCAATGCTCCTTAGTTTCTAAGCTTTTAGTAGTTAAATGCTCCCCTGGAGCCACCATTGTTGTACGCACCAGTGCTTGCTGGAAACTTGTTAATGAAGAAGGAAGGATTCTACCAATGAAGTTATTAGCAGTTTGATTTCTGATTTAATGATATTTTATGTTGCATGTTCTTTATGTCCCTTGCTCTGATATTTTAAGTAGATTAATGACCTTCTTTTCCTCCACTATTGATTAAATATGAACTGATGGTTCTGTATTTCTTCAGTATTTATTGTAGTATGTTAGAGCATGGTTGATGTTTTGAATGTTTGGCATAACTATAGGTACATGGAATATTTCTAACTCTACGGTATCTTTTTAAGTTTATTTAGTAAAGTTAATAAGTGCTTGCAGGAAACCTCACTTACCTAAATCCCTGGAGAAGATGAGCCAAGATAACCAGCTATCCCCCCCAACAAAATAGTCACATTCCCAACTAAGCTCCCGCACTGTCGAGACCTGAATCTCATGTTCTTGAAGGCCCAGGGAATCTCATTTCCCCAGAAAACCTTTACAGGCAAAGTTGGCCAGTGCCCCGGTACCCAGTGACAACTTACATATGTTGGCAGACCTAATCACAAAGACTCGTCAACAGGTTCTTTTTGATCTGCAGTAACTTACTTGATCTCTGTACTCTGATTATAGACATACATTCTCTCTTGAATCTAGAACTTTTCATCAATCCTCACATTAGCAATTTCAATCATCTTCCTCAATCTCAAATTGAAACATTTATATGCTTTTCTCTTAGTGGAATAACTAAGGAATATTCCTTCATCACTTCTAGCATCAAACTTCCCTATATCATCATCTCTTTTGATATAGAATTTACTTCCAAATATTCTAAAATATTTCATAGTAGGATTATAATTAAACCATAATTCATAAGGAGTTGTACTTGTACCTTCTCTTATTTGAATTATGTTCAAAGTATACACATTAGTACCAATAGCTGCTCTCCAATGAACATGTGAAAAAGTTCCTTCCAACAACATAGTTATAGTAGCATCTAACATTGTTCTGTTTTTCGCTTTGCCATCCCATTCTATTGTGGTGTCCAAGGAGGAGAATTTTTTCTATATATTTCATTCTCTTTGTAGTAGGTATTGAACAAATCTAAAGTAAACTCACCTCCTCTATCTGATCTCAAACATTTTATCTTCAAGCCTAATTCATTCTCAACTTTTGCTTTGAATATTTTGAATTTTTCAAATGCCTCTGATTTCTCTCTTAAATATGTAATCCATATCATTCTAAAAAATTCATCAAAAAAAAGTATAAAGTACCTTTCACCATAGTAAGATCATGTTCTTGCAAAACCACACAAATCTGTATGCACTAGATCTAACTTCCCTTTCTCTTAGTAAGATTTTCTTTTAAAAATGCTTCTAGTATCCTTCCCCATAACACATTCTTTATACATGGTGTTAGATGGTTTCACAATTTTTGGTAGATCTCTAACTGCATTAGTTGTACTTGCATTGACAATATTATCAAAGTTAACATGATAAAATCTTCTATGCCATAACCAACTATCATCAATCTTCGTAACAAAACAAGAAGTCTTAGATGTATTTAGCTCAAATATATTACCTCTAGATTTAGTACCAGATGTGATCAAGTATCGTGACTTACTTATGATATAACATCTCACATCAATGAATTTAAATTGATAACCCTAGTCCACTAGTTGTCCAACACTCAAAAAATTATGCTTAATACCATCAACAAGTAATACATTGTTAGTATTTGTCTTCCATCCAAAGATATAGATCCAACTCCAATGATTAGCATAGGAGTATTGTCACCAAATCTTACAACACCACCATCATATTTTTTCAGCTTAACAAACTTATTTTTTATCTCCAATCATATGGTGTAGACAAATACTATCTATAACCCATTCGAATTTATTTTCAACATGAGATACTAAAGCTCTTTCTTCATGTAAAGGTTTCTCATCTTTAATAGCCATAAATCGAGTCTCATAATAATCAATAGCATCATCATCAAATGCACATTCACTATCATAATAACATTCCTTATCCTTTGAATACTTAGTCTTATAAAACTTAGATTTATTCTTTGGAACTCTTGTAGGACACCTAGATGAAAACTGACTTATCTTATTGCATGAAAAACATTTCAAAGGTAGCTTTCCTTCAAACTTACCCTTACCTCTCTTTTCTCTTCTAGAAATCAAGGCCACAATTTCATCTAACCTTCTTTCTTCTTCCTGTGTTTGTTCCCATTCATCAACATATTCTCCGAGCTCTTCTCTCAAGTAACTACTACTGGTGCTCACAATTCCTGATAGAGCCTTCTTATTTTTATGCACTATCACCTTGAATGCTGACTTAACTTTAGGTAATGAATTTCCCAGTCTAGCGACCTCAAAGGTGTTTAATTTTCCAATCAACATCTCTCTATTGAAGTTTGGTGTCAAAGGTATGATCTCTTTTATAGCTTGCACCTTGGTTTTCTACATAGGTGTTAGGAATCTCAGAATTTTTGCAATCACTTCTTCTTGACTGTAAGTGCCTCCAAAGTTTCTGATGTCAATAACAACTTTAGTAATTCTTTGTGCATATGCTTTAATATTCTCATCATCTCTCATTTTCAATGTTTCCATCTTTCCCTTCCAGCTCTGCAACTTTTCCTGTTTAGTAAACTTTTCTCCTACATACAGTGCTTCTACTCCTGTCCAGATGTCATCTGCAGAATCCAAATCTTTAAACTATGTGAATTCACCTTCAGAAAGTGTGGTAATCAATGATTCTCTTGCAACCAAGTTATGTGAGAATACCGTCTTTTCATCATCAGTAGCCTTGTCTAGTTCATCCTCGGCCTAAACATATGTACACTACTCTTTGTTATTAACCAATAGTCGATTCCCAAGCATAGAAAATTTGTTCTCATCTTGTTTTTCCAACTGTCAAAGTTTTCAGGATCAAACTTTGGACTATCCTTCCTATAGTAAGCCATCTTCAGGATCACCTCAAGATGTTAAGCTTTCTCTCTAAGGACCAATAGCTCTATTACCAATTTTTAGGAATGACAGTCCATAACACAACTGAGAGGGGGGGTGAATCAGTTGTGAGAGAAATTATTAAACATTAAACTTTATAAACAAAACTTTCATCCAAAAGATAACAAAATAACTACAAACACAATAACACAATCCTTTGTTTTTGAAAACAACCTTGTTAAAGGTAAAACCCCGATGGGAATCAGCACCCACAAATAATGTACTAAGAGTATAGCATCCCTGTTAAAATATTTAACCTTGTTAGGAGCTTATTGATGTGTTACAGTACACAGTCCTTGTTAAAGGACAAACCCTGTTAGGAATCAAGAGTAACAATGGGCTCACTGCCTAAAGAAGGTTAAAGCCACCCTCAAGGACTTACAGTCTGAAACACAAGTGTATATAGAAAATATACAATCCAGTGAGCTGTCTGATAGCAATTGTCTTTTCTTGATCAGTTCCAATGAAGTACCCAATCACAAACTCTACTCTACATCCGACAGACAATCAAGCTTGCAACTTCCATACTTCTCCTTCTCTGTCAATCATCTTCTCTTCATACATACATATTTTCAAAAGAAAATATCTCTCATATATACCCTATTACAATAATTGATTAGGTCGGCCAATTAAGCTTTCCCAATATACAAATAATTATTTAACCCCTTGCTAAGATACACACAGTACCTTTAACAAGTAAACATCAATTATAATTCATCAAATATAATTCAAGATCTGTAATCCATGCTCACCATTCATAATATACACTACATATCTGAATTTGGCCCCAAATAGGTCTCTTCCAGAATACACGCCATAGCTAACATCACCAATAAGCATACGACTAGCAACCCATAACAAAAATTCCTTAACATGCCTTCTACAATCCCTTAATCTCGCATAACCTAAATCCACATCACTCGTAAATGATACTCAAAACAAAGAGACTAACTCTATCAAACATCACTGTCACCGTCCAATATCCATTCTTCACCAAAACATCTATAACTCATCAAATACGCACTATTAAGTCGTGCGATCTTAGAAATAATATCACCACACATCATTGTACATATCACTAACTTTGCTCATTCTGAATCAACCGTACACTACCCACACACTTTTGTCAATCATAAAGAAATAGTAATAACCAGTCTATTCTTCCTCCATAGAAACATATGATGACATCAATGAAAAAACATGAATGCCAACAACATCATCAGGAACCAATTCTAACAGTCTTCTAGTAGGAATGTAAATTCTAAGATAATTAAATAGATCTGATTCTTTTAAATCAATAAAGTAATGATATATTATGAGATATTTTGATATTAGCTGACTGTTTAAGATGAACTCTAAGTATAAAATACATAAATGTATTAACTGAATTAAATAATAAGGTCATTTAAAAGGCAATTATATAGTGATTTAATTCACCAAAGGTTCTAGGTTAATATAATAAGTTAATTTAATAAGATTATGTTAGGGTGGAAATTCCTCAACCAACTTATGGATATTTAATAAGTTCATCGACATTAATATTTAATTACTACATTAAAATGTATATCGACGCAATAAATTTAATGGAGTGTAATGACTTGTAATTAAATAATTTATGGCATTATTTCAAATAGTTTAATTAAATAATAATGTTAAAGATGTTATGACTTTATTAATTGGAATAGACTATATATGCGTTAGGTTTTAAAATATTGATACAATATTAAGGTCCAGCTTAACTTATTCAAATGTGATAAGTTTTCTAATTTTCATAAACTATTAAATGGTTTTTTAGGTTAAAATTTTAATGGAGATATGTTAGTACGAAAATGTTAATTATGTCAATCAGAGTATTTTTTTTAAACCTTAGGAAAGGGAGTGATCATTTAATATTTGAGAATCATCTAAATAATTGAATCCCATTAACCAAATCATTAAAGTGTAACAAATTCAATTAGATAATTAAACCTAACTAAGCGTTGTCACTTATTTGAACTTCTTTGAGTAAACGTGTCAAGGGATGTTGATAATTGTCATGATCCCCCTTGACCTCAATCAGTTTTAACTAGATACCTTTAGGAAATTATTATTTCCATTGTAGACGCAAACCCTATAGAGAACATAGTAAACACTTAGACCCTTTCAATTGCAACTATAATTAATTATTATGTTTTATATAAAAAATTGTGTGTTTTAGTGGTAAAATTTGGGCATGACAGGAGACTTGGAGATCTTCAATTGATGGTTTTCTTCAAACCTTGAATCCACCACCTTAATTGCACAACTTAAATGCTTGATTTCTCTTGATCATTTGATATCTTGAACAAAGATTGCATATATATTGTAGATCATAATAAAGGATGTCAAAATGAGAGGAGAGAACCCCTTTTATACTCATTTTAAGATTCAAAATTAACAGGATGACCACGCTAAGATCGATAAATAAAACACCCCCGCATTGGGCCCAAAGCCCACTTAAAACCAACCCACAAGGAAAAGGCCAACTTGGGTTGGCCTTGTCTAGGACAAGGACAACTTAGGTCGGCCTTGTCCTAAAAGGGTTCATTTCAAAGTGAATATTGGGTTTGCATAGTGTGAAAAGTCTTAGGGAAATAATAGGAAAGATACAGGAAATCAAGCATAAAGATATTTGGATCTAGGAATCACTAAAATGGGGTCTAATATGTCCTCAAATATATCCAATAATGGGTGATAACTTTTTAGGATGGTACAAATGGTAATCTCATTCTTAGGACCTTAATTAATAATGGGACTAGACTAAATGTTTGTAGTATGGACATGATGGAATGATCAAAGATGATAATTCAACTATTAGACCTAATTAGATTCCTATTCATGGCTTTGACAATATTGCTAAGAAAACATTGGGCATTATCACATTACTTATTAAAGTAGAACCCGTTATTCTAGATACTCTTATTCATTTGATGCCTGGACCTCTTAATTATAACCCTTTTTTGGGAAGACCTTGGTTAAATTCTATGCATGTTGTTCCTTCCAGTCTCCACCAAAAATTCAAGTCTGTCTACAACAATATGATGTACACACTTATGGAAGATGATAGACTAAGTAGTTGTTTAAATACTAAGTCAATAAATAAACATGTGTCTATTGAAGAAAAATGAGATAAATACCCTAAGAATAATCCTCCTTCTTATAGTTTCCTTTAGAATGACAATTGGGGATCCATAGATTTCAACCCAACTTATATTGGAGATTACAAAGTCTCAACATTGGAACTTAACCAATATAAACCTGACAAAGAATCCAACATAAGAAAAGCTCTTTCTGATGATCTTAGTCATAATTTTTTTGTTTCTTCCACTCCAAAAATATTTATAGACTATCAAACCTGATTATGATGACATAGTGACCTACAAGGCTCCATTAACTCTTTTTGATGTAGCTTATCATTATCTCCTTGGTTATAATTTACTAGAAAAATATGGATTCAATAGGAACGAATGTGGAAAACATGGACAAGGAATTCAAGTGCCTATAGGAAATGAGGGGCATGAACATTCTTATGGATTAGGATTTAATTCTTACAAGAAGTCAAAAATAGTTACTCTCAATGTTAACACTATTGTAAATCACAAACCAAAACATGGTTCATGATGTGTGCAACAAAGCATGGAAAATAATAAGAAACCTATTGAATAATCATCTCCTTCATCACCTAACACTTCTCCTATATCTACCTTTAATCAAGAAAATATTGTTCCTAACCTTATTCATGCTAAGGTTCTTACTAGGCCTAAACAAAAAAAGAAGCGTAGTCAACATATTATGAATCTTCCTTTCTGCATGTATCATCGATACCACTCTACTCATGAATGTTAAGCCTTATATTAAAAAATTCAACAACTTATTGTTAATGAAATTATTCACATATCTTGTCATGATGAGGTATTTTAGATTCCGATTTCTTTAAATAACATGTATGTTACCATTATGTTTCTCCCCAATATGTAACATTATTATTCTATTCCTTGGGGGCTCTTTGTTATGCATGATGTGATCATACTTTATGAGTAGAATAATATGTCCTCTTTATCCTTGTATCCACACTTTGGGGGAAAGAGTACTATATCAATCTCTCTCATCCTCTTTAAGGATCCTATTTTCCTTTGATTAAGTGGTATTTTTATATCATGTAACATACAATATTATATAGTAATGTTGGTTTGCATTAAGGATATACATCCTTGATCATAACCTTTTTCAGTATTCACTGTTGGGTTTCCAAGGAAAGAAAGTCCCTTATCTTGGAGATTAAATGATCTATCATCCTTCACAAGGATCCCTTATATACTTCTTGGATGGTATCTCTTGGAATTTTTCCCTTCCATGACCTCATGAGATTTGTGACCTCTTTGGTTTGGACTAGGTGTTGCTTATGGATATTGTCTTGGTGTTAAAATTTCTTTATCCTTGCTCATCATTTCATTAAGATGTCAAAAAGGAACTTATTTTTATATCTTAAGGGGGGCATACATATAGTCTCCCTAGTGCTACATATGTGGTATTTTTATTCATTGATCCAGATGGAAACATGCTCTCCATAAGACTGGTTTCTATTCACAAATTCACATGGAATTTCTATGAGACTAATCACTAACCATGGATTCATACAAAATTTCCAAGACTAATCCCTGAACATGGATTCATATGGAATCTCCAAGGCTAATCCATGAACATGGATTTATACATAATTTCCATAAGACTAATCCCTATACATGGATTCACATGGAGATGGTGGTTTCCATAAGACTGATCCCCATAAGCTCCTAGTAGGCACAAACTTCTTAAGGTAGAGTTGACTAGCATAACACAATTTGGTAGACTGTCAATTCTCCTTCCTCTCTCTTCTCTTTCTCATAGATCACCTGGTGCAACATAATTTCCTAGCTTGTTTTATTCATGATTATCTAAATCTCCCCTCCATGATTCCATGGCATAACATGATTTTCTATTAGATTGGATGATGAAGTGTTATCTTATTCTTGATGTATGTTCTTTTTCTTTGCAGGGGACCACTTGTGCTCTTGCAATAGCTTTCAGAGTATGATATTAGTGGTTGAGACATTTTCTCTATCAAGGTCTCTTCAACTAGTTGACTTGGAATCTTAGTAAGCTCTAGGAATTTTTTGTTACTTCTAGTTTCCTTGTATATAGATGTACGAGTAAGATACTTGGTTTGCAGGCTTGTGTTCTTGAACTTAGCGATGTCTTATCTCCTTGCAGTTTACCCATGATCTTTCTCTTGTTCTCTCTCCTACTTTATCATGAGCATTAGGCAGACTCGTACTCCTACTAAATTGGGCGATAAATGAACCACCCTAAAATGTAAGGACCCTTATTAGGTGCTCATTGTTAGCCCCATTTTAGTATGTCTGGGTTCCCTCATTGATTTCACGTCTCTCTAGCCCTTCTACATCCTTCAAATCAACATTAGTTGTTCAAAAATCATGGATGACTCTAACTTCTATACATGATTTCCCATTTTCCATCCATTCACATGGTTCATCTTCCATCTAGTTCATTTACATGCATTTTTGGATCTTGAGATTTTCCCTAATTTCCAAGTGGGATATAGTTTTCAACACCCCCTTTTTAGCACACACCCATTGGTCCTGAGCTAAATTTTAGAAAAGGTCCTGGACAAGGTTGACCTAAGTTGGTCTTGTCCTAGGGCACTATTTTTTGTGGGCTCTGGGCCCGATGCAAGGTTGTTTTTCCTAGGTGCTTAATCGAGGTTGGCCTTGGAAAATCTAGGCCCCAAAATGTGTTTAAAAGGAGACCTATCCCTCTCATTTTGAAATCCATTATTGTATAATCCATGATACATCCATTACATACCGACAATTCAAGAGACACCTTCATGCAAGTAAGCTATTGTGCATTCAGTATATTAATGTGCAAGGAATCCATCAAGCATTTCAAGTCTTCTTCTTCTCTTTCTTCCTCAATACAATATTGTGGAAAACTAAAACATTCTTCATTCAAGGGTTTGGTTTCATGATTTTCTATTGGGTTTTTTTGGAGTCCTAGATATTGCATCAATACTTATGATCATCTCCAAAGAGGCATTGCATCATTGAGGTATAAGGTGATTTGTGTTTCAAATCTACATTACATTTCTGTATGCAAATTCAATTTCACTTCAAGGTTAATTCCTATATATGGGCTTGACCAAGGCAAGCCCCTTCTCACAACATTTTCCCCTTCATTTTTGTGTGTAGGAACAAGTGGCATAGTCTCAGATTCAGATTTTTCAGAGTTATAGAACCAGTGACTGGGCCTCTACAAAATTTGTCAGATTTTGAGTCCCCAAGACAAGGCCAAATTTCTTAGACAAGGTTGACTTGAGTCGGTATTTTCCTACAAATCTACAAATTTTACAGTCTAAAGGTACATGTGTCAGGGTTCTAGATCCATAATAGTTTTTTATTCTGACAGTTCTGTGACAACCAATTCCAGATTTAAAGTTTGTTCCCCCTCCCCTAGCTTCGAGGTGAGTTCATTCTTCTTCTTTTCATCTTGCATTTACTTTTATTCATCAAATATGATATCATATCTTACTAATAATCATTTCCTTTATGATAGCATAAGTGTCTTTCATACTTTTACATATCATAATCACATTTTATTGAATAAGGAATGCCCAACTGCCCCTTTTACCTAGATCTTGCATTAGCACCCCTTTATCATTTTTGAGTTGTGCTAATCAGATTGGTTTAAGGGTGGGTTTGTAATCCAATGCACAATATGATTTGGTGAGTGATCTACATCCTAGCATTGCTCACCATTTAATATTATACACACTTATTAAAATCTCATCCTTACTTTTGTGCATGATTTACCACCCTTAATACCTACCTATATAACAATTTTAAACTAAAATTTAAGTGATGTATTAGGTCAATTGTGGATTACTTATAAAACCTCAATATACTGTTAGAATGAATTTAGAATAACTAAGAGGGGAGGGGTGAATCAGTTTTCCTCAGGTCTAGATGTAGCAAATAAAAACTTTCTATATTTCAGATCTACTCGACAGCAGTGGCATATGTCAACAACTTAATCATGCAGTTTACTGTCAATCAAAATTAGCTTGTAGAAACATAACAGTAAAAAAAACCATAAGCATTCACACAATTTGACATAAATATTTAATGTGGAAACCCAATATGGGAAAAATCACCAGTAACATGCTACCAAGTTTTCACTCTTCTGAAGTGAGCTCTGTGAGGAGCCAACCCTGTTAAAGGTTATAATAACACACTGCTGGGTGTGACCTGGTTAAAGGATTTAATCACCCTGTCTGGAGTGGCCTTGTTAGAGGACTTAGAAAATTCTACCTAAATGTCACCTTGTTAGAGGATTTATACAAATGACTCTTAGGTCAACCTTGTTAAAGGATTTTAACTGATACAATGGTTAGAAAGTAATCAGCAGTTGTGATCTGATACATACAACTTACTTTGTAATTCAGATCCAATTACAGCTCTGATGTTAACTTATTGGATAGCCTGCATTGTCATTTCAACCTTCTGATCTGCTTGGAAATCTGTCAAGCAATCACACATGCAACTCTCTGCTTTTGTATTCAGCCTTTTCTGCTAGATCATGCCAAACAGTAAATAAACTATGCAAATCTTCTTGCATGCACATCCACTATTTCACCCTCAATGAATAACCCCTTGAGATTATCATATACCTCTTTGTTTAGGTCAGATTAATCTTTTTCCTCTTAAAAAAGATCGTAGATCTTAGGTTAGGTCAGATCCAATGGATCATTCCATCTTTGCATTACATTTACTTCTCCAAAGTAGTCTTTAATTAAATCTTGGAACCATCCATTAATTATGGTTACCCATACATTAAATGACATGGATCAATCTTTAATTAACATTACATATCCCAATAAAATTAACTAAGATGGCCAGAGATCTTAAATCTCATCATTAATCCAATTACTGTAAGACGGCCAACATCATTGTTTCCACTCGGCAATTCCAATGGTGCTCAACATTGAACAACTTTTCTCTTCACGAACAACTTTGCTTGGCACAAGCCAAACTTGCTCGGCACAGAACAACCAAAAAAACTATCTTTGAAATATCAACAACTAATTACTCTGCCAGAGTGCCAACTAATCAAGTACCCTTTTATTTTCCTTAACTCAACCATTCACTTGATCTTCTTGTTAAATCTTCTTCATCAACAATAGATATGGTACTCAAATAGATAACAATAGTCTCACCAGTTAAGGTTTGACAGCAATGACAAAATAACAATTGCTTGCATTGTCACTTTCCAACAATCTCCCTCTTTGGCATTGATGGTAACACAAAACAATGATTTAACAAGCATAGTTACCAACCAATCCAAAAATTCACATCTGTTCCTTTATATGAATGAATCTTCATTAATGTCTTTAGCTTCATTCTTATTCTTATCTGTAAAACATTTCTCCCTCTATGTTTGTAATCACACTATAATCATCTGTGTCTAATCATTTGTAGACTCCCTCTAAGTACATAATCACTTCAATGTTTTCAATAGTAATTTCTGCCTCTATATGATCTTTCCCTCTTGGTAATCTCTCTTTCTCAGAAATCTCTACCTCTTTATAGGTAATCTCTCCCTCTTTGACAACAATTCCAATGACATCGATATCATTATCATGTAGATTTTCAGTATCATGTTGATCCTGTCATCTTGATTATGACTGTCTTTTCTTTTCTATCCTTGTTTATCTTCACAACTTTAGCCAACATCCTAAAGTGTGACTTACTATGCATCAATGTGTCAAGTATTCTAAATGTAATATTTGATGCAACAGTACCATATAGAACTTAATTATCCTCAGTTAGGGGAATCACCCCCAATTTACCTCATAGACACTCATGAGCATCCTTGGGTAGTGATTTTGTGAATATGTCAACTAATTGTTCTTTAGTGTTCACATAATCCAGTCTCACTTCTTTACTCTGAGCTAGCTCCCTCAAGTAATGATACTTGATAGCTATATGCAATGTCTTTGAGTGCATAACAGGATTTTTAGAAATATTAATAGTACTCGTGTTATCACAATATATGACAACTGGATCAGTGATTTCTTCCTTCATACCTTTCAGTATTATCTTCAACCACACAATGTTAGAACAGTTAACTGTTGCTGCCACATACTCGGCTTCAGTTGTAGACTGTGAGGTGCAGTTCTATTTCTTGCTTGTCTAGGAGATCAATCTCTTTCCTAAAAGAAATGCTCCACCAGTAGTGCTTTTCCTGTCATCAACATTTCCAGCCCAGTTAGAGTCAGTGTAAACTCTTAGTTCAAACTTGTCATTCTTTTTGTAGTATAGACCATAGTCATCAGTTCCTTTCAAATTTCTAAGAATCCATTTTACTACCATCATATGAGTTTCCTTGGGATTAGCAGAAAACCTTGCAACAATCCCAACAGCTAGGGCAATATTAGGTCTACTATGTACAACATACTATCATTTTCCAATCATTGATCTCTAGAGTGTTTGGTTCACTTCTTTTGTGTCATCATCTTTTGTCAGCTTCTATCCAGTAGCCATGGGTGTACTCACTAGTTTGGACTCTTCCATTCCAAAAGTTTTCAGTATCTCTTTGATATATTTAGATTGAGTGATATAGATACCATTCTTCATTTGATAGATTTGTAAGCCAACAAAGAATTTTATTTCACCAAACATAGACATCTCAAACTCATTTTGCATCTCTGTAGCAAATTTTTGACATAACACATCTTGTCCACTAAATATGATGTCATCTACAAAATTTTTAGCTAATAATGTATCTTTGCTTTGCTTTGTCTTTAAGTACAGGTTGTTGTTGTCATTGGCTCTTGCAAATCCAATCTTGATCAGATAATTGTGCAATCTCTCATACCATGCTCTTAGCGCTTGCTTCAATCCATATAATGCTTTGTGCAATCTGCAAACCATATCCCTTTTGTTTGGTTCTATAAAACCATCAGCTTGCTCAATATATACTTCTTCTTCCAAGATTCCATTGAGAAATGCAGATTTCACAT
>MU226894.1:1785064-1808461 GCA_018584345.1 Thuja plicata
TCGCTCCAAGTACCTTCAAACTATTTTCAGGAGACCAAAGCTCTGATACCAATTGTTAGAATGAATTTAGAATAACTGAGAGGGGAGGGGTGAATCAGTTATCCTCAGGTCTAGATGTAGAAAATAATAACTTTCTGTATTTTAGATCTACTCAGCAGTAGTAGCATATGTCAACAACTTAATCATGCAGTTTACTGTCAATTGAAATTAGCTTGTAGAAACATAACAGTAAAACAAACCATAAACATTCACACAAGTTGACACAAGTATTTAACGTGGAAACCCAATATGGGAAAAACCACCAGTAACATGCTACCAATTTTTCACTCTTCTAAAGTGAGCTCTGTGAGGAGCCAACCCTATTAAAGATTACAATAACACACTGCTAGGTGTGACTTGATTAAAGGATTTAATCACCCTGTCAGGAGTGGCCTTGTTAGAGGACTTAGAATATTCCACCTGAATGTCACCTTGTTAGAGGATTTATACAAATGACTGTTAGGTCAACCTTGTAAAAGGATTTTAACTGATACAATGGTTAGAAAGTAATCATCAGTTGTGATTTGATACATACAACTTACTTTACAATTCAGATCCAATTATAGCTCTGATGTTAACTTACTGGATAGCTTGCATTGTCATTTCAACCTTCTGATTTGCTTGGAAATCCGTCAAGCAATCACACATGCAATTCTCTGCTTCTGTATTTAGCCTTTTTTGCTAGATCATGCCAAACAGTAAATCAACTATGCAAATCTTCTTGCATGCACATCCGTTGTTTCACCCTCAATGAATAACCCCTTGAGATTATCATATACCTCTCTGTTTAGGTTAGATAAATCTTTTGCTGCTTAAACAAGATCGTAGATCTTAGGTTAGGTCAGATCCAACGGATCATTCCATCTTTGCATTACATTTACTTCTCCAAAATAGTCTTTAATTAAATATTGAAACCATGCATTAATTACGGTTGCTCATACATTAAATGACGTGGATCAATCTTTAATTAACATTACATATCCCAATAAAATTATGGCCAGAGATCTTAAATCTCATCATTAATCCAATTATTGTAAGTCGGCCAACATCATTGTTTCCACTCGGCAATTTCAATGGTGCTTGGCATTGAACAACTTTGCTCGTCACGAACAACTTTGCTCGGCACAAGCCAAACTTGCTTGGCACAGAACAGCCAGAAAAATTGTCTTTGAAAGATAAACAACTAATTACTCTGCCAGAGTGCCAACTGATCAAGTACCCTTTTATTTGCCTTAACTCAACCATTGACTTGGTCTTCTTGTTAAATCTTCTTCATCAACAATAGATATGGTACTCAAACAGATAACAATAGTCTCACCAGTTAAGGTTTGACAGCAATGACAAAATAACAATTGCTTGCATTGTCACTTTCCAACATATACATCATGTGATAAAATATTATTTAAGAGGTGAATAACCCAAGGAAGAAAGATACTTGTTACATACTGTTTATCTATTTTTGGTTTATCATAGAGCATGCATATGAAAGGACAAACCCATGTGATTGTAAATTAAAGGGTCCATTAATTTGAATTTAAGCCTACCATCATATCGTTTGATGGTTACATATTTACTTTACATGCATCTTTATATGTGCTACTTAATTTGATACATATAATCATTTTAGGATCACATCCTTTCATCATTTTAGGATCACGTCCTTTCAAAGTAGGCGAGAAATATAAAGGTAAGATTTTGCATATCCATATCATTTTCCATTTACTTGTACCAAATTTGATAAAATATCTTGAAATGTCTATATAGTATCAACAAATGGTGTAATCGTTTGTGAATTTGGACTCCTCCCCTAGTCATTTTTCATCTATGTACACACATATTTGTATACGTTCAACTCCTACCTTATTATTGTACATGTTATTCTTATACACATATTTATTACATTCACCTATGTACCTACCTTCATGTATCCATTGGACACCTAATCTCTTTCTTTTTCCACCATAAAATATTCCTACAATCATGGACTTGTCCTTGTCCTTTTCAAAAATTTAAAATGAATTTTTTTTCCAATTGGTGGCATTCACCTTCCTTTATTGATTTGATTAAAACAGATGTTTGGCACATTTTGATGTCATGTGGTGGTATTTTAATTTGTTCAAATGCTTTCATTTTATAAAACTACAATTATAAATTCTCTCTCAATTCTATAGATTAAAGTATCAAAGATACTGACATGTATGGATTTGGTGTTTCTAAAACAATAATAGAGCCCTTGCCTTCTATCTTTGAATTTGTACACATTTATAAGAGTTGACCAAGGAGAAATTTACTACTTATGAAAAAATAATCGTGCTTTCAAGGAATTTTTATATATCACCCGCCTTCTTCTTTGCAAAAGTAGCATAGTAGAGAGATATATTTAGTAGAAGAGTTTATTGTATTGCGTGTAGCGACAAAAAAATAGAATCAAGGAACTACTCCATGATTATAAACCTATTCCAAACTTACATCAATACATATCTCATACACATTTTAAAGTACTCATGTAAACAAGATATCATTCTTTAAATGCAACCAAATTTCATATTAAAAGTTTAATATCGATAAATACTCTTCAATAATAAAATTAAATATTATCTTTTCTCATTTTTTTATATATTTAACTAATGTAAATTATAAAAATATTTAAATCAACTACAATAAATAAATTTGAACGGGCTTATACTTATTTAATGAGACTCATTTGCATATTGTTAAGAATTACATTGTCCTACAACCATTACCATCTAGTATATTAAACAATAAAAATAAAATCACGTTTTTATGTCAAATAATCTATTTTCATTATCGTACAACTTAGAATTTGGATCTTCTCACAATTGTGAACAGTATAATATTTGGGACTTAATTTGCTTCGCATGCTCTCTACAGTGCATGAAAAACAACATTTTGAGCTTTTCTAGAATAAAGGAACCTCCTTCACGGACTTACATAAAATAAGGGTAGAGATAGTCAAATACGTTAATCATATTATTAATCAATGAGATAACATTTTGACTCTTTAACCCTTTTATGTCATCCTACGTTGAATATGCGAAAGCAATTTGGGTTTGGTTTCATAGCAAGATGGAGTGTTTCAAAAGGAATTTCAACATGCTCCATACAACAAGCTTGTCCACATCACATTTATAAACAATTTTATAACATTAAAAAGATTGCACAAATATTTAAGAATATCAATTTATTCATAAACTATATTGTTTGTTTCATATTTTCAAACACCTACAACTTTGTCAATACTAGTTCGTTTTATATTACCAACATTTACAAATTGCATGGTCAAACTTTTGCTACCTTGTTAATGGTATGTTTATATTGAAACAAATTAGTATATAAAATCAATTTTTATAAATGTTCATCAATTTTTTAACAATAAAAAATTAATTAAAATATAATATTGATAATTTGTTTTTGTTTTTTTCTAATAAAAGTGGCAATTAAGCCAATAATTTTATGTATTTATTATAAGAAAATTTACATTAATCGTGGTTTAGAGGAGCATACTAGTAGGAAAGTACTAGGAAGAAAACCTTCAATTGTAGCTCCAAAAACCTAAGAAACTAAAACAAGATTTCACATGTGAAATATGAATACAAAATCTAGTCCAAAGAACACCAAAGGCAAGAGCCTCAAACAAAATAGGTAAGAAGACCAGCTTGTGTACAATTGAAAACATACATTACAAGATAAATATCACAAGACTTATAGCAAGGATAAGAAAGAGCAAAACATGAGCCTAATGTCTCTGTGGCGAAGAGGTGGACACCACATCAGAAACCGACGAGGAAGCAGGTGAAGAGCCATGTGGAGCAAGTGATTCAAACAAAGATACCAAACTGAGAGTGTCAACCTCCTTTTAAAAGCTTATAAACCTGAACTGCATCTTTCACAACAACAAACACATCTAGAAAACAACTGTTAAACTTTAAAAGCATGAAAAAACATAATGTCAACTATTGGAAAAGAACCATAATCAAATTGGTGAGCCTGAAAGGCATTCCAAACCAAGAAACCTTCTTAGAAGCATAACAACATTTTTTCCTCATGCAAAGATCAAGTTGCTAAACCTGAATCAAACCACATCACCTATGCTTACACCATAATCACAATACCAAATGGATCATTAAAGCAAATAGAAGGTAGTTAAACATATTGATACCTTGTCAACAATATCTAGGCATCCAAGATACCAACAAGATCCTATTATACTATTGATAATTTGTTATATGTTTATAATTTCTATTAAAGCAATTAAAGATTTGATATCATATATATTTATATTGGTATTTTTGAGAATTTAATAATACAAAAAGAAGAGACAGAATTTATTTTTATTATGATTTAGACATAGAATATTTGATATCTATTATAAATCTTCAACTTATTGCATCATGGGTTGATTGTGGCATAAATGAAGATTGCAAACATCTATAGGTATCATTCCAAATCCAAACTAAAATTTATCAATGATTTGTTTACATTATAAAATATGTAACAGTCTTATTAGTGAATGTAATCAATTTTTATATTTATTTTTACTTAACTAGTTTAAATACTCATGAATTCAATAAAAATTGATAAATTCAATATAATATTGAAGATTTGTCATATACCTGAAATTTTTATTAAGATATATTCAAGACTTGATGTTTTGTTTGTGTGGGTGTGTATGTAGTTGCATGTGTGGCTGTGCGTTAATATTTAAAATTTTAGACAAATAATATTTAGATTACTAAATGTAACTCTGTAATTCCTTAAATCATACAATGATGATGACATAAATAGAGGGCATATTGATGCAAGATGGTCTCCCCTATGTCTTCTAGCACTAACTTAGAAACACAAACACTACATTATAAGAAAATACTCTCTGTAACAATATATTATTCATCAAATTTGTATATACATTATTAAAAATATAATCCCACCAATGGCCTCTTTCCCTCTTTAATAAATTCTCATTTTTAAACACAAATATTCTCAATGCCTCTCATATCTACATGCAAAAACCTTCCTTCTATGGTTGTCATTCGTGCAAACTTGACCCATCTACTTCCACAGTGCCTCTCTATCCATTTTATAATCTTCCAAATGTCTTTTTCTCGAACTTCCATTGGATCGATTGATTTTTAAGATTATCCTTGTGGCATTTATTTTTCATTACCTTTCTTTCTTGTGTTACCCATAACAAGGTAATTGTTTACACTTTTAATTTAGACTTTCCCAAGGCCTCATTGCTTTCCTTTGCTTACCTTGTCCCCCAAAATTTTATTTTATTCTATCAAGCCTTTATGTTAGTATTGTTGTTGGCATTGATTGTCATTGATGTCAAAACCTCCATACCGACACTCTAGTGGTATCGATTGGTTATTGGCGATTTGGGGTATATCCTGTTGTTTATCGGTATGTGAACAAGAATTTTGGTTGAGCATTTCTTATGTTCAGTAGTGCTTCAGGGATAAGCGTACAATACTCCATTAGTGCTTCATATACATCTGTACTCTTGTATGGTTTTAGTGTTTGGTCATGCCTATTGGTTTATGGTGACTACGGATGTGCAGTTCATCAGATAGTTTTTCGTGCTTTGGCTACAATGTAATATGGACCTTTCATATGGTGGTAATGGTTATCTTATGTCTTTATCTTTTGGACTTGGTTGTGGTATTCAGATGGATTCGATAAAATGAATTGTAACACCTTAGGCCTGACCTATTTGTGGGTTGTATTGTAGCATGTTCTTATGTATGTCCTAGATTTAAGATAGATTCTTTGCATTAAATATAAATGTAATATTTGTTGCATCGGTGTTGTCACACGCTTGGTGTGAAGCTCAGATTTTTAAGATCGGATATTAATATAAATAAAGAATAATTTCCTTGTATCCAAATGTGGAGTGTGAGTAGAATCAGTGTGGTAATTGTGGTTGAGGAATATTGTGACAAAAGTGTATGTGAGCAGTGGAATATGTTGTGATAGAATGAAGATCATATCGATGCTTTCATACCGAAAGAAGTAGATCAATATTTTTTTGTTCTAGTAGTGATTATGGTTATATAGCTTAACTATGGAACTAATCATGCATGTTTTGATGAAATTTGTATAGTTCATGATTCTACTCTAATATCTACTTTTGTATAAGGGCAGTTAGCTTGATTGGCAGCGAGCTTTTGTGTATCAACAATGAGCCTTTATGTATCGACAATGAGTCTTTGTGTATCATAAGTGAGCCTTTGTGTATCGGTAGTGAGCCTTTGCATATCGACAATGAGCTTACTTGTAGTGAGAACATCTAGCAGTGAGCCTTTGTAAAAATTACCATAACCGTGTCACCTTAACAAGTGTTTTACATTTCATGAGAATTGTCTTCTCTGTGGTTTTTCCTAGTTTGGGTTTCCACATAAAATCCTAGTATTCTCTATGTTGGCGTTTCTATGTTCTTAATGCTTACATTTATGTGGATGTTTGATGTGCTTAATAGACAAACCTAAAGTTGTTAGTAGTTTTTTTTATGAGTTGACCAAAAGAGGAATAGTTTTATAAGTTGTGTGGGAATAACTGATTCACCCCCACCCCCCTCTCAATTGGTCGACATGTTCAACAATTGGTATCAAATCTTAGTCCCCTTCTGATAAAGCTTAACCTCTTAAGGAAGATCTTGGTTGCTTGAATAGATGGAACAAGGTTTCTACACTAAGGAAGATTGGTAGATCATGTTGAGTGACATTGAAGGCACTGAATCAAAAAATGAGGAGTTGAAGGAAAATCTGAAAGAAGAAAATACTTGCATTGCTATGTTAAGGGATGAAATCAATAAATTCAAAGGTAGACATAAAGAAGTCAGCCAAGAATTGAATAAATCAAAGGACAAAATTGAAGAGTGGGAACAAGAGATGACTGGGCTAAGAAAAACAAAATAGGTTTGTGCAGATCCAGATCCGGAATAAAAAATGGAGTCATAGGAAAGGACTCGAAAGGAAGATCTCTTTGAATTTGGATCAAACTATAAGTAAAAGAATACCTGGTTAACAGGATTTGAACTAGAAAAGGCATTGGAAGGTTGGAAAGATATTGAAGATAACTTCAAGGAAATAATCAGAAAGAGCTCAGAACAAAATGAGAAGTTAAACCTAGAATTGGAAAGTCTAAAGGAAGAATCTAGAGCATGCAATAGAAGTGCTATTATGTATAATGTATTGGACATGAAAAAAGGTCACAAAGAAGGAGAATTCTCAAATCAAAATGATAGAGGTAAAGGAAAGATAATTGAGGACAAAAATCAAAATCCATCCAAAAAAAAGTCTTTAGTGAAATAGACTCCTTCTAAGTAATAATTACCTATTGTTCAGGTGTTTCAGCAATCTTAGTTTCAGTGAGTGCAAGAGGTGTTACATTTGGTAACTATACTAGTGCTTGAATAGCCTCTTATTCCTCAGGCTCATGTGTCTCCTCAATTTTCTGTAGGCTCGATGTCCTTTGTTCCTTCATCATGAGGTCCCGAGACATTTGTTGCAGACTTATCTACTTGATCTTACATGCTCTCATCTCCTTCTACATTAATTTAAAAGTTAGCCTTGGTAGGCGAATCTAGAATGGTGATTGTTGGCTTACCCTTCTCCTCGGTATTTAAACCTTGTGTATCCTCAACTGTGATTATGGTGGAGTTTTCAAGTGCAGAATACATAGTTGATGCATCCTCAACCTTCTTCCTTATTTCTTTCTCAATATTATATGGCTCGTCAATGTCTTCTTTATTGTCAAGCTCTATTTGTCTATATGTGCCTTCATCTATGTTTGCATTCTTGTCAACTATCATTCCAAAACTTATCTTCAAGATTAATGTGCTCTGTTGAAAAACTCCTTCAACATCCTTCCTCAATATATAATGTACTCCCAATTTAGGAATAAATATGTTCTAAGAATTTTTTTCTTTTCTTTTGTGTCAAATCATGCATCAGTTGGGCTAATGTGCCTTCTCTTATCTTCCTTTCAGTCTTAATGGAAAACTGTCATCTCTCATCAATCTTGTTGAACTATTTATCTGGGACAAGATTCCCAATTTCTAATGGTGTCATCTTGTATGATCTCAACATTTCTATTATTGCTTCCTCTATCTTTTCCTTATCAACTGTACTCAAATGTTCAAAATTAATGAATTTAAATATTGACAAACCTATGGAACTTCTGATTTTGTGGTGAATCTCATCTACATTTGTTGGATGCTTATGTGTAGCTACCTTGAATTTTCTGATATCACATATTTTTTTCATCTCCTCATCTTTGTCATCTTTTCCCAATACATATCTTCTTCTTGGTTTCTTCTTAGGGTGGCTTGGCTCAGCCTTAATTTGAACTTTTTTTCTTTTCCCAGAGCTCTCCCCTTTAGCTTTCTTTACTAAAATTTTATTTTGTGGCTCGGTTGTGTAACATATGAAATAGAGGTCACCAAAATTCAAGATACAAAATGGAGATGATGACCTAATGTAAGATAAGATGGATGTCGTTACATTTAAAATTAGAATGTTTATTGAAATGTGAGGGATAAATAAGATGTTCCTTTTATCCTTAGATACGCAAAGGAAGGATCCAAATTGATTAACCCCAAAGGAAGGATCAATGTATAAATGAATCAACCATTTGGAAATGAGAGTAAAGAGGGAGATCTTAAATACCCATTTTATAGGAAAGAATGTGTGATACGTTTAGATAGATTAAGAACTTTTAATTGAAATGGATAGGAGAAAAGTACTAACCTTGAAATGTTGTAGATCTAAATATTGTTGTTTTCGGGGGTCTGCACTCAATTTATAGAAAATCAGAGACCAGATCTGGAATAGAAATCAGAGACAAACAAAACCCAAAAATCTTTTTCTATTTTGACACAGTTCCAATTTTGATCCTCAAGTCAATGTCACCATTGACCCAGAATTTTTGATTCTGACCTAGGGAAGAATCAACCTCAAAAGTCTCCAACAGAAAATCTACTTCCAGATCCTGAGAGTTTGTCGAAAAGGATATCTGAATCTGCACTCCGATCTGCTATTCCAAACCTATACCTGCAAGAAAAATGGATTTGTTTGTTGGGGGGGAGGGGTTTGCCTTGGTCAAACCCTGGTTCTGGAATTAACCTCAAAGTATAATTGAAATTGCATAAATAAAACAAAGTAAATAAACATAAAATAACGGTAGAGATAGTCAAATATGTTAATGATATTATTAATCAATGAGATAATATTTTGACTCTTTAACCCTTTTATGTCATCCTACGTTGAATATGTGAAAGCAATTTGGGTTTGGTTTCGTAGCAAGATGGAGTATTTCAAAAGAAATTTCAACATGCTCCATACAAGAAGCTTGTCCACATCACATTTATAAACAATTTTATAACATTGAAAAGATTGCACAAATATGTAAGAATATCAATTTATTCATAAACTATATTGTTTGTTTCATATTTTCAAACACCTACAACTTTGTCAATACTGGTTCGTTTTATATTACCAACATTTACAAATTGCATGGTCAAACTTTTGCTACATTGTTAATGGTATGTTTATATTGAAACATATTAATATATAAAATCAATTTTTATAAATGTTCATCAATTTTTTAAGAATAAAAAATTAATTAAAATATAATATTGACAATTTGTTTTTTTCTAATAAAAGTGGCAATTAAGCCATTGAATAATTTTGTTTATTTATTATAAGAAAACTTACATTAATCATGGTTCATGGGAGCATACTGGCATGAAAGCACTAGGAAGAAAACCTTCAATTGTAGCTCCAAAAACCTAAGAAACTAAAGAAGATTTCACATGTGAAATTTGGATACAAAATCTAGTCCAAAGACCACCAGAGGCAAGAACCTCAAACAAAATGGGTAAGAAGACCAGTTTGTGTACAATTGAGAACATACATTACAAGATAAATATCACAAGACTTATAGAAACGATAAGAAAGAGCAAAACATGAGCCTAATGTCTCTATGGTGAACAGGTAGACACCACATTAGAAATTGATGAGGAAGCAGGTGAAGAGCCATGTAGAGCAAGTGGTTCAAACAATGATGCCAAACTAAGAGTGTCAACCTCCATGTAAAAGATTATCAACCTGAACTGCATCTTTCACAACAACAAACACATCTAGAAACAACCTTTAAACTTTAAAAGCATGAAAATCCATAATGTCATCTATTGGAAAAGAACCCTAATCAAACTGGTGAGCCTGAAAGGCATTCCAAACCATGAAACCTTCTTAGAAGCATAACAACATTTTTTCCTCATGCAAAGATCAAGTTGCTAAACCTGAATCGAACCACATCACCTATTCTTATACCATAATCACAATACCAAATGGATCATTAAAGAAAATAGAAAGCATTTAAACCTCAACAATATCTAGGCATCCAAGATACCAACAAGATCCTATTATAATATTGACAACTTGTTATATGTTTATAATTTCTATTAAAGCAATTCAAAGATTTGATATCATATATATTTATATTGGTATTTTTGAGAATTTAATAATACAAAAAGAAGATACATTATTTCTTTTTATTATGATTTAGACATAGAATATTTGATATCTATTATAAATATTCAACTTATTGCATCATGGGTTGATTGTGGCATAAATGAAGAGTGCCCACGTCTACATGTATCAATCCAAATCCAAACTAAAATTTATCAATGATTTGTTTACATTATGAAATATGTAACAGTCTCATTAGTGAATGTAATCAATTTTTATATTTATTTTTACTTAACTAGTTTAAATACTCATGAATTCAATAAAAATGATTAATTCAATATGATATTGAAGATTTTTCATATACTTGAAATTTTTATTAAGATATATTCAAGTCTTGATGTTATGTTTGTGTGGGTGTGTATGTAGCTGCATGTTTGGGTGTGCGTTAATATTTAAAATTTTAGACAAATAATATTTAGATTACTAATTGTAACTCTTTACTTCCTTAAATCATACAATGATTATATTATAAATAGAGGGCATACTGATGCAAGATGGTCTCCCCTATGTCTTGTAGCACTAACTTAGAAACACAAACACTACATTATAAGAAAATACTCTCTGTAACAATATATAATTCATCAAATTTGCATACACATTATTAACAATATAATCCCACCAATGGCCTCTCTCCCTCTTTAATAACTTCTCATTTTTAAACACAAATATTCTCAATTCCTCTCATATCTACATGCAAAAACCTTCCTTCTATGGTTGTCATTCATGCAAACTTGACCCATCTACTTCAACAATGCGTCTCTATCCATTTTATAATCTTCCAAATGTCTTTTTCTCAAACTTCCATTGGATCGATTCCTTTTTAAGATTATCCTTGTGGCATTTATTTTCCATTACCCTTCTTTCTTGTTTATCCATAACAAGGTAATTGGTTACACTCTTATTTTAGACTTTTCCAAAATCTCATTGCTTTCCTTTCCTTTGCTTACCTTGTCCCCCAAACTTTTCATTTACTATATCAAGCCTTTATGTTAGTACTGTTGTTGGAATTGATTTTCATTTATGTCAAAACCTCCATACCAACACTCTAGTGGTATTGATTGGTTGTTGGCAATTTGGGGTATATCCTGTTGTTTATCGGTATGTGAACAAGAATTTTGGTTGAGCATTTCTTATGTTGAGTAGTGCTTCAGGGACAAGTGTACAATACTCCATTAGTGCTTCATATACATTTGTACTCTTGTATGGTTTTAGTGTTTGGTCATGCCTATTGGTTTCCGGTTACTACGAATGTGCAGTTCATTAGATAGTTTTTGGTGCTTTGGCTACAATCTACTATGGACATCTTTCATCTGGTAGTAATGGTTATCTTATGTCTTTATCTTTTGGACTTGGTTGTGGTATTCAAATGGCTTCGATAAAAATAATTTTAACACCTTAGGCCTGACCTATTTGTGGGTTTTATTGTAGCGTGTTCTTATGTATGTCCTAGATTTAAGATAGATTCTTTGCATTAAATATAAATGTAATATTTGTTGCATCAGTTTTGTCACACGCTTGGTGTGAAGCCCAGATTTGTAAGATCAGATATTAATATAAATAAAGAATAATTTCCTTGTATCCAAATATGGAGTGTGAGTATAATTAGTGTGGTAATTGTGGTTGAGAAATATTGCGACAAAAGTGTATGTGAGCAATGGAATATATTGTGATAGAATGAAGATCATATCGATGCTTTCATACCGAAAGAAGTAGATCAATCCTTTTGTGTTTGACTAGTGATTGTGGTGAAAGAGCTTAACTATGGAACTGATCATGCATGTTTTGATGAAATTTGTACGGTTCATGATGCTATTCTAATATGTACTTTTGTATAAGGGCAGATAGCCTGATTGGCAGTGAGCTTTTGTGTATCAACAATGAGTCTTTATGTATCAACAATGAGTCTTTGTGTATCATAAGTGAGCCTTTGTGTATCGGTAGTGAGCCTTAGCAAATCGGCGGTGAGCCTACTTGCAGTGAGAAAACCTAGCAGTGAGCCTTTGTAAAAACACCATAACTGTGTCACCTTAACAAGTGTTTTACATTTCATGAGAATTAACTTCTCCATGGTTTTTCCCAGTTTTGGTTTCCACATAAAATCCTAGTATTCTCTGTGTTGGCATTTCTATGTTCTTAATGCTTACATTTATGTGGATGTTTGATGTGCTTACCCGACAAACATAAAGGTGTTAGTAGTGTTGTTTATGAGTTTACCAAAAGAGGAACAATTTTATAAGTTGTATGGGAATAACTGATTCACCCCCACCCTCCTCTCAAGTCTTCGACATGTTCAATAATTGGTATCAAAGCTTGGTCCCCTTCTGATAAAGCTTAACCTCTTAAGTGAGATCTTGGTTGCTTGAATAGATGGAACAAGGTTTCTACACTAAGGAATATTGGTAGATCATGTTGAGTGACATTGAAGGCACTGAATCAAAAAATGAGGAGTTGAAGGAAAATCCGAAACAAGAAAATACTTGCATTGCTAACTTAAGGGATCCAATAAATAAATTCAAAGGTAGACACAAATAAGTCAGTCAAGAATTGAATAAATCAAAGGAAAAAGTTGAAGAGCGGGAAAAAGAGCTGACTGGGCTAAGAAAATCAAAATAGGTTTGTGTTGATCTAGATCAGGAATAAAAAATGGAGTCATAGGAAAAGACTCGGAAGGATGATCTTTTTGAAGTTGGATCAAACTAAAAGTCAAAGGATACCTAGTTAACGTGATTTGAATTAGAAAAGGCATTGGAAGGTTGGAAAGATACTGGAGATAAAATCAAGAAAATAGTTAGAAAGAGCTTAGAACAAAATGAGAAGTTAAAGCTAGAATTGGAAAGGCTAAAGGAAGAATCTAGAGCATGCAAAAGAAGTACTATTATGTACAATGTATTGGACATGTAAAAAGGTCACAAAGAAGGAGAACGCTCAAATCAAAATGAAAGAGGTAAAGGAAAGATAATTGAGGAGAAAAATCAAAATCCATCCAAAAAATGGTCTCCGATGAAACAGACTCCTTCTGAATAATAATTACCTTTTGTTCAGGTGTTTCAACTATCTTAGTTTGAGTGAGTGCAAGAGATTTTACATTTGGTAACTACACCAGTGCTTGAATAGCCTCATGTTCCTTAGGCTCATGTGTCTCCTCAATTTCTATAGGCTCAGTGTCCTTTGTTCCTTCATCATGAGGTCCAGAGACATCTGTTGCAGACTTATCTACTTGATCTTCCATGCTCTCATCTCCTTCTACATTAATTTCAAAGTTAGCCTCGGTATGTGAATTTAGAATGGTGATTGTTGGCTTACCCTGCTCCTTGACATTTAAACCTTGTGTATCCTCAACTGTGATTGTGGTGGAGTTGTCAAGTGCATAATCCACAGTTGATGTTGTAAACCACAAAATCTAGCTAATCAAGGAACATAATGAAATAAATCAAAACATTCAACTGCTAAAAATCTAAGCTACACACATGCTAATACATAAATGAAAATCTGAAATAAGCTATGATATAGGAAGTGCAAACCCCCTAAAAGCTCATTCAAACCCCATTTATTCATTGGATATGTCCATGCTAAAATGATGTATGCTCAAAATTGCTTGAATGCTTTAGAATAGATATTGTTTCAAAATGGATGATTATGGAATGAAAACAACATTATAACTCTACATGGAAGTTGGATGATATTGTGAAGGAATGAGGTTTATTTTATGGAAAATGGGTGAGAAATCAAGGGTCAGCATGAGGAGAGGCTCATATGCACCTAGAAGAGAGCACATGGATTGTGCTTCTTCAAGTGCATCATATGATGACAAGTGTCACAATATGATTGGGTTGAAAATAGGGAGGAATGTGACCATTTAGGGAAGTGAGCTAAGGGGATGAGAGGAGAATTTAGGAGATAAGGCTATTAAAGAGGGTGTAAGAGCCTTAATGAGGTGTGTAAGAGCATTAATGAGGGTCTTAATGAGGCATGGGTGAGGGGATAAGATAGAGCTTGAGAAAGTTGACTTTGGGGAAGGGATTGAATTCCTAATCCAAGGATTAGGAATGTGACATAATTAGGGAAAGATTAGGATTTAGGATTAGGATTAGCATGGGTGAAGAGGTTGGGATTCATTTGAACTCTCAGTTAGGTGGTTGAGATAGGTTAGGTTAGGGGTTAAAGGGAATATTAATGAATTGAATTACATAAATAACATAGTCATTCAATAATAGGGGAATAGGGTTTTAATTAATTATTAAGCTATTGGTTGCTTTTAATAATTAATCGGGACTATAGCCAATTAATTAAATTAATTAGGGCTAGGGGATGACATAGGTCAATTAGGTAATGCTTAATTACTTATCTGATATGTCCTAGAAGGCACTAAAAATGATTGAATTAGGTTAATCGGATTTAGGTGTCTACATTTTTCCCCTCTTCGACATAGTGTTAGAATAATGCTATGTCGAAGACATTTAAAATAATAGGCGACGCAAAGATGTGATGTAGGCAATGAAGTTGCTCCAGAGTGATGATTAGGATAGATTTAGAATAGGATGACTAGGATGATGCCCCCTCGAGAGGGTGACATGGAGAAAATGTGAAGCCCCGATGACATCTTGAAAAGACGGTCAGGAGAGACAAGATAGAAGAAAAAGGAAGGGGGGATAGAAGAATGAGGGATGGGATAGTTAGGTTTGCATTAAGGATGAAGGGTTAGGTTTGAGATGGGATTTGATTGGACTAAAAGGGATGGATTTACTAGGGATGGGATTTGATTGGACTAAAAAAGATTGCGTTTGCGGGGGATGTAGACTTCATTCTTTTGGCTGGATTTGATTGGACTAAAAAAGAAATACTTTGCTGGGGAGTTGATGGGGGGAGGGTTTTTCTTGAAGCTTGAGCAAGGGGTATTTTAGGATGGAATACCGCCATGTAGTTGAGCACTTATTTTGATATAGCAATGCTAAAGACCATGCCAAGGTTACTAGGAACACAAGGCCTTGTCACTGGTGTTGCAGAGGACTAACACAACAGACACACGGGGGTTTCCCCAACATCACACATGAGTACCAAAAAAGATATGGTGGAAATGATGCTGGAAAAGCCCACGAGCAAATGACATTTCCCAAGTGCAGCATGCGAACCCAAACGAATTACAATATGCAAGGGTCATATCCGACAAACTCAAAAGAAGAAAACAAAAAGATCAAGTTTTGTATCCCAGGTGCATCCATTCACAAGATACCATGACATAAAGAATCATGGCAACTTTGAGGAGGAGAAAAACTGAGAGAATCATGAATGATAACCAAGAACCAAAATCAAAATTTCAAGATCAAAAATTCAATAACAAGATGCCTTTTGCCAAAGAGATTAACAATATGGGATGTTGATTTGATTGATATTAGGTCAAGAGGAAGGATACATCCTACAAGAACCCAGTGGTGATGATGATCTAGATTTAGGTCAACGAGAGGAAGGGTACATCCTCAAGGACCCATTTCTAGAAAGATGATTGGATTTAGTTCAACGAGAGGAAGGATACATCTTCAAGGACCCATTTCTATGGAGATTTAAATTGTGAATCTAATTGGCCAAATATGTGATGATGACCAATTTGCTGAAATAGGAATTTTTCATAAGGAACTTGTTGAAGCACATGATTCAGAATTGAAATCGGATCACTTTCTGCAAGGAGACTGACCAAAAATGTGAGATAGGTACAAGTGGGATGGGACACAAGACTGGACTGACACAGACAAGATATTTACAGGACCAAAGCTTGGGGATTGGGATAGGATGAAAAAGATATAAAACTTAGACGGACAAGGATATACAGGACTGCTATGTACAAAAGCTCAGGATGTAGGATAGGAGGACCAATTTTGACTGATGCAAGTGATAATGGAACATCTAGGAAATATAGGTAATGATTACGCCAAAGTGGAGTGGAATGAATGAGATGGAGGAGAATAACATTTTGATAGATAATGATAAGGCCTAGTATGTGTAATGCCTGATTACCAGGTTTTCACCACACATACTTGTCCCAGGCGCCTAATTGCCAAGTTTTCACCATTGGACGATTGATTTCTCTTGATTTTTTTTATTTTTATTCTTTTGCTCTTTTTGATTTTTTTTCTATCACCAAGGTGTCTGGTTACCAGACTTTTCACCAAGACAATGATTTCTTCAGGACTTTTTTCAATTTTTTTGGATTTTTTAGATAACTGAGATAAGAAGCTATGAGGCATAGAAGTGTCTGAGATGAATGATGTTGATTGGATCATTCAGAGGTTCTCCTTTAGGAGTGGATAACTGATATGCCCCCAATCCAAAACATGTAGTGACGATATATGGGCCTTTCCAAGTAACCTCAAACTTGCCTTTCTTTTCTCGATTAGCACCCACTTTCTGATTCTCTTTGAGCACAAAGCCCCTACCTGGAACTGGCATGGGTGGATATTCTTATTATAGCTTTGATTTAATCTATTCTAATATATGACTAGGTGGTCATATTCTTGCTAGCGCTTTTCATCGATGAGATCAAGTTGTGTGATTTTGGCTACTCTGTAGTCTTCATTTGTGATTAGGTCATTGAGAGATACCCGTAAGGATGGTAGTTTGACCCTGATTGGTAAGATAGCCTCAGAACCATAGATAAGGGAATATGGAGTGGTTCCTATGGGAGTGTAGAATGAAGTGCAATAGGCCCAAAGGGTAGGATTAATTTGGAGGCACCAGCCACAACCAGTATCATTAACAACCTTTTTTAGGATTTTTAGAAGTGTTTTGTTGGTTGCCTTAGCTTGGACATTACCTTGTGGGAAATATGGGCTAGATAATCAATGATGGATGTGGAGGAACTTGCATAGATCAACCATATTCTGATTTTCAAATGGTGAGCTATAATCTATTAAAATGGTGGATGGAATGCCAAAGCGGCAAACGATGTGGTATAGGATAAACTTGGATATTTGGATGCCTGTTGTGAGAGTAAGTGGGATTTCTTCAACCCAATTAGTAAAGTATTCAGTTACTATGATGATAAATTTGTGTCCCTCAGAGGACATGGGAGTGATCTTACCAATGAGGTCAAAACCCCAACATGAGAATGACCAAGAAGGCACAATAGGATGTAGCTCTTGTGCTGGTGCATGGATCAAATTCGCACGCTGCTGACATGGTAAGAATTGCTTTACAAATTCACAAGCATCATGCTCCATGGTAGGCCAATAATAACCAATTCTAAGAATTTGTTTAGCTAGGACCATGCCACTCATATGGGCACCGCAGATTCTAGTGTGCACTTCTCACAACACATGGGAAGCTTCAATTCCATCTAGACACCTAGAGAGAACATTGTGATAACCACGATGATATAAGGTATCGGCTACAATGGTATAGTGGGAAGCTCTTCAAATAAGGTTTTGGCATTGGGTGTTGGTTAGATGGGGGGATATGATACCATTCTTTAGATAAGCATGGATGTCATGGTACCATGGGGACTGAGGACCAACCAAGACACAAACCTGATTATTGTCATCGCTCTCGTAATCTGGAACATGAAGTTGCTCAACCAAGAACTTGTACTACATTACATCATGTGGTATTTCTAAAAGAGATCTAATTGTAGCCATTGCATCAGTGGCTTTTTTTTGCAGATGTGGCACTTGGGTGATTTGCAAATTGATGAAATGCTCCTTCATTTTTTCTACCATCTCTTTGTAAGGTAGCAACTTATCATCTTTCATTTGGAATTCGTCTAACACTTTCTTTATGATGAGCTAAGAATCACCAAAGAATTGGATATTTTTTATGTTCAATTGAATGGCCATGCTAATCCCTGCAACCAATGCTTCATATTCTGCTATATTGCTAGTGCAAGGAAATCCCAATTTGAATGATTTCAGGATGTAGTCACCTTATGGGGTAACAAATAGGATTCATTCCCTAGAACCATGTGATGTGTAGGAGCTATCAAAGAATAGCTCCTAAGATGGTTTTTCTTCTACCATGCATAGATGTTCACCAGGAAGTTCCATGACTAAAGGATATGCATCGATCAATAGTTCCTCTGCTAACTGATCTACGATGACTTGACCTTTGATGGCTATTCTGTCAACATAATGGATGTCAAACTCACTTAGAATCATTACCCATTTAGCCATGCGGCCTATGAGAGTTGTTTTGGATAGAAGATACTTGAGCAGGTATACTTGTGATATAAGCTTGATTGTATGATTGAGCATGTAGTGATAGAGCTTCTGAGTAGTGAAAACCACTGCTAGGCATGCTTTTTCCATTGGTGTATAATTTATCTCATAGCCCACCAAAGTGCAGATGATGTAGTAGATAGCACACTCTTTTCCATTGTCATCTAATTAGGCCAGGAGTGCCCCTAGTGTTGTGGTTGTTGCAGATATATACAATATGAGAGGCTTTCCTAGTGTAGGTAGAACTAAGATAGGTGAATTTGCCAGATATTCCTTGATTTTTTCAAAGCTTCTTTGGAATATATGATCCAATTTGAAACTATGATCTTTCCTTAGCAGATGCGTGAAAGTTTGACATTTGTCCGCAAGCTGTGATATGAAGCGATGTACTGATTGAAGCTTTCCTTGTAGACTGCACAGCTGTCTTAGTGTCTTTGGCAGAGTCATTTTCATGATTGCTTTAAATTTTTTAGGATCTATCTCGATGCCATGCCTTGATATGATGAAACCAATGAGCTTTCTTGATGTAACTCCAAAGACACATTTCTTTGGATTAATCTTGATAGCATAATGTTGAAGTCGATCAAACACTGCCTCTAGATTGTTTAGGTGATCCATACTATTTTGTGACTTAGCCAATATATCATCTATGTAATCTTCAAGGATCTTATGGATCATGTCGTGAAAGATGACATTCATGGTCCTCTAATATGTTGCTCCAGGGTTCTTGAGCCCAAATGGCATCATGTTGTAGAATAAGGTACCCAATGGGGTTGTAAATGTTGTCTTATGTTGATCTTCTTATGAACATCAGTTAAGGTGACACCGATTAAGGTGATTTTTACAAGGGCTCACTTTTGATTTTCTCACTACGGGTTGGTTCACTATTGGTCAGGCTATCTACACTTATAAAAAAGATGTAATAAAAAATGTTTTCCTAAAAAAAAAGTGAATTGATAAAATTGCATCTTTCTTTGCATGAAACATTTCCAGTTGAAAGTGCAGTAATCAATGATAGAAGAAATTTGATACAAATATTCTGCTAGCATATACCAAACCTCTGCAACATAGTATGTAAGACCTTCTTTCTATACCATAGATAATATTCACTTAAATTTCTTCTACCTAGAAATCATTTCCAGATATCCACCAAAATAAACTTGTACTATATCACCTTCAGATCTTTGTTTCACATACTTACACACACTCTCACACATCCATGCATCAAATACAAAAAGATTTCTTTGTTTATATACACATTAGATAGGGCAACCACATATGTTGACAAAGACATATAACATGTCATCCATAAATATAAATTACATTGGTATTTAACACGCTACCACCAATCCTCAATTTGGGTCTGTAAGATCTAAATTTGGATGAAGAAGGATCTCTTAAGTAAGATTTGCATAATGAGAATTCCACAAGGAAAGAGACCCTAAGTCCAATTTCAATATTTTAATTTAATTATTATGATGGATAATGGAGAAATACTTGCAAAGAATAGTGGGATAAGATACCTACCTCATAATATAGCATATCTAGAAAAACTCATTTTCTAAAAAATCTGAAGTATGATCCAGAACCGGAATGCAGAGATGAACAAAACCCAGAAATATTTTTCCGATCTGACACTGTCCTGAGAAAAAGGTTGACCTTGACCCACAAATTTCACCCTTGACCCAATAATGTTGACCCTAACCTGCGCTACCTTGACAAAGAATCTGTTTTCAGATCCCGATAATTCACTGAAAAGGGTATTCAAATCTGGTCTCAGACCTGCTGTTCTATACCTGTAACTTCTGAAAATAGCACCTGCAAATATCTAAAAAGAGGGGTTTTGGGTGGCTATATAGGGTTTTACCTTAGTCAAACCCCCATTTTGGTGGTTTCCACCTCCATGAATAGCCGAATATATAATGTATCTGTGTGTATATTGCTCTTTTGGAAAGAGTCTTAAAATATGCAACATCAAGATCTAATCTTCTATATTAACAATCTTAACATAACATAGAAATGAGAAAGCAATGCATAGATTTGAATATGATAAAGAAATCATACCAAGCCCCCAAGGCTAAAGTATTCCCATCAACTCACAATCTTTAATTGCTACCCCATGATAATGTCTTTTGAATGCTTGAATGTTGAGAATGGTAGATCCAAAGAGAAGAGCACCTTCTTGTTTCAATGAAGATCCATAGTAGCTTGTCCTCAAAGATGCTTGAATGAATATGATATGTCCTCCTAGATTGTATCTCTATATCATCATCTTTCTTGTTTGTATCATCATTTCATCATGTCATCTCTCGATTTTCTTTCATGATCAAATGAAGGCCAAAGAGAGTGTTTATATAGAGATCTCTATATAGGCCTCCTAGGGCAATGCAAGGGACCCAAATTCAAATTTCACCTTGAATCATGGTCCAATTACAATCACCAACCAAGGAGGGTATATATTAATTCAAATATTGGAGAAAAACACTTTCGCATCCAAGCCCGGGGACCTATTTTAAGTTTCAGACCCCGATAAGGTCCAGATTTGAAAGCGGGGACCAACACCTGATAGGGGTCTATGTCGACCTCAACCCTAACCTAGGTCAAGGTCAACCTTGACCCTGACCTAGGTCAAGGTTGACCTTGACCCTGACCTAGGTCAGGGTCAACCTCGACCCTGACCTGAGGTTTCAGGCAGGTCACCAGAAAGTATCTGTGGGATTCCCAGGTCAGTCGGGGACCTAGGAAGGTGAGGGAACATCCCAAAATGTTAGAAAGAAGGCCTAGAGGCCTAGAGAGAGTAGGATGAGACCTAGGAGGACCAATACATAGGTCCTACCTAGAGAAAAGAACCATGGAGATGGAAATCCAGGAGGACCCACAAGATCCTAACCCTAATTTCACCTAAACATGTAGAATCAAGCATAAATGCATCCTAAATGCAAATCTAATATGCAAACATACTAAATGAAGGTGTTAAACCTATGAAAAAGGAAGTGCTTCCATTTTAAGATGATACATGTATCCCCCACTTTAGCTTAGATATGACACTACGTGAATATCCAAGCTAAAGTAAGAAAACATCATAAAGTATAAAAAGGATATAGCCAAGTCCTCAATGCAAAGAACCTACAAGAAAATCATTAGTTTCCACAACCTGCAACATACATGGTTAATTAAAATCCATAGATCACCTAATTCTTACTATGATGATCTTGAGAAGTATATAGAGCCCCTTATGCCCCCCCTGATTCAGCTTTCTAATTCATGGAAGGTGAAACAGGGTGATAAGGTAATTTCTATATACTGAATATGCAGTTTATTGAAAATTCTTTTCCTAAACCAGTTACAAGGTTCCTAAACCTTCCTAAACTGATTCAAGAGGTTGGGTATCTGAATCATGATTCCAACGCCCCTGACGGCACTAAAAACAGAGTTACCAATCTCAAGTTATGATAAAAAGAGTAGATGTCTATCTAAATGCAAAGGGAAATTCTAATTTAACCTAAGTAATTTCAAATGAAACCATAATAAAACCCTAATTTACAGCTTATAAATAAGAGGAAGAGATACTTACCTCCTCATTCTTACCATTTACAGTGTTTTTAAAAAGGAGACAGGATGTCGAAGAGAGAGGAATTTCTAGCGAGCCACATGGAGGTCCTGAGAGAGCACTTGTCCAGCATACACCCACTGCCCGAGGTAACTTTCCTATTTTTAATGCTTGTGATTCAAAATTTCATGTTTTTCAAGGAAGGTTGACCCTGACCCAGTGATTTCAACCTTGACCCACAAAGTTTGATCCTAACTACGAAGGTTCAGTCCTTTTTGGGGTGCATGTCGACCCTGACCCACAAAGGTCAACCCTGACCCAAGAAGGTCGACCCTGACCCATAAAGGTCGACCTTGACCCAAAAATCTTGACCTTGACCAGGTCAAGTGGGTATAGTAGATTTTTGATGAAGAAGTACTTAGATGATACATGTCTGTGCTTACAGGATCTGGTCTGTATTCGAGAGCATCCCTTCAAAGGGTTTCTACTATCTGTCAAAGGGAGTGTCTCCGAACTACAACAGGATGAGATACAACTATTGAGAGATGTGGGTATGTACTAGGTAGCAGTCCTACCATAGATGAGGTTCCATTAGTCCATGATATCATCCATGGTAGACAGTGTTGGTGCTCAAATCAACAGATTGGATTTCCTATGGACTTGCCAATCCAATGTTGGGAAACCCAAGTGATTTGGCCAACTAACAAGTCACAACCAAGGCAAGGTTGGAACTTCTACAATTTTGGCTCTGCAAAACCAAGGCTGACAGGCCTATACCTTGACTTATCCTTCAAGTTACAAGGCTTTGTATAGCATATAAGAAACACTTCAACCTTCTCTCTCAAGTATGGCAAGGAACTTGAAAGAAATCTAACTGAAAACAATATTTCATAAACTATAAACTGAAATACTTTGAGTAATTGAGAAAATGTTTAGTAAATATGTATGTAAATTGAAATGAATAGATAGATAAGATATCACAAAACTATAACAATGAACTGAATAACTATAATCCAAATAATAATTAGACTAGTGCCTTATTCTATCACGGGAA
>MU226894.1:1812622-1824680 GCA_018584345.1 Thuja plicata
TGTATATATATGTTTTTGAGTAGCTTTCACACCTCTTTAAGGTGAAAAGACACAACCCTTATTACAAATTATTTTGAAAAAATAATAAACTAACTAAAAAATAACTACCTAACTTTCAGATTTGTCTCTGGTTGAAAATCAAAACCATATTGTGAAAATCTAAGATTTTTGTTGGAGATAGGAAATTTGATTTCTTGAACTGGGTCGTTTTTAGATTTTTAAAATTCGACCATCTTCAATCTCTGTCGGCATCATCTTTGCAGCAAGACGAAATTCTAGCATTTTTTGTAACCTTCGCTTACAAAATTTTGATTGTTCCTATCACAAAGCTTCCTTCCTTAATCCATCAAATTTTAATTGAAAATTAATATAGTTTTGTATCCCATTTCATGCACTCCATCATATCACCAATTATTGGGCATAGAGTTTAGGATTCCATTTTTTAGAGTTTTATCACTTTATAGTACTCCAAATTTTGCCAAAAATTGAGAGCTCCAATAGAGAAATGGGATGAGGATACTTGGTCCTTCCATCTTCCATTGGGAGAGATCACGATCATGCTGGAGGATGTGTATAGGATCCTATGACTTCTGGTCTGAGGTGAGCTTGTTAGACCAAGAGTACCGCGAGGTCCTCCCGAGGATTTTGCAGATATGGAGTATTGTTTGGGATGAGTACCATAGATGAGGACCCGATCAGATCAGATCTCTTTATCCACCAAACTAGTAGGTCTAACACCTTTGGTATGGAGAGTGATGCTATGTATACTTGCTTTGGTTGTAGTACCCAACACAAAGGGTACAATATTTTTAGCACCATTTACCCATCTCATACGCAGGATGGAGAGTGACAGGATCATCGTCTCATGGGGCCGTAGCATGTTGGCTCATCTTTATCATGAGTTGAGTCAACTAGTGAGATACCAGCTGGAGAGTCTTACAGTTTCCACCTTGCTACAAGTTTGGATGTTTGAGCATTACACATGTACACGACCACATGGTACTCCTACGATGATAGATGCGAGTAAACTGAGAGCCTTTGCGTATCTGTTAGCAGATGTCTGGCAGTACGGAGATATCCTCTTTTGGAGGGTATGCTTTGACTATATACAAGGTATAGATGTAATATGGAGACCTTATTATCAGATGTAGCATGGCTGAATACCTGACATTAGTTGAGACAATCACAGCAGCACAAGCTTCTAGAAGGCCCTACCAATCATGTCGTGATGCCATACTACTATGATAGGGTGATGAGACAGTTTGGTTTGATACAAGAAGTCCCTTAGATAGTACCTTGGTATATATATCTAATGAGATACTATCAGAGACTCGGTGCCATACGCCGACCTACAATGGCTGATATTGTAGATAGTGAGACAGATGAGATTGAGGATGTAGAGGTAGACCCTGAGACATCCTATGCAGATGTTAGTAGAGAGTATATCATATATTGGAGTTTTCAGGGGACCCATCCTATCTTCCTCGATGACTACCCCATAGGTGATCCAGGTCCTTCAGAGAGGAACCACCGAGGACATGACATACCAGTCAGAGAGGAGGAGGATCAGAGAGATGAGGAGGAACCTCCCCTTGAGGGAGATCCTATGGAGGAGGAGAGAGCATAGGAGAGAGAAGAGGAGAGAGTAGAGGAGAGAGTAGAGGAGATGCCCCCAGGCCACAGTACAGGTACCGGTGATCAGGCAGTCTATGTTTCACCCTTGAGATCATGACGACCTCCCCAAGCACACACAGAGACACCACCACATAGGCCTAGATAGAGAAAGTGAGGAGAGGGTAGTCATTCCATGCACCCACCATCTAGATCCTTTAGTGATACCCAGGCGGGAGATCCAGGTATGATACTGTTTGTTTGTTTTTTTTAGAATGTTTTGAATAGAAATTTGTCTAGGAAAAATATTTAAAGAATGTTTACATTTGGATTTTGTAGAAAGCATATCGGAGTGGAGGAGTTTTTTATCCAAGGTTCTGAAGGATACATGTATATCCTACCAACTGCCAACTAGCAAGAGAGAGTCCCTTATAGGACAAAGAGATCCCGGAAGGCATGCAGATATCTTCCTATGTGTATAGCGAGAACTGAAGTTATGCAAAGAAAGAGAAGAGAAATTGATGGCCGATCTTCAGAGAGCCCAGGATTATGTCCATGAGATGAGCATATCAAGGAGTCGCACATGGACTACCGTTCTGAGATCCTCATCCTCACACCATAGATATTAGAGAGCTGGGAGCCATCGACCCTCAGAACATAGAGATAGAGATTGATAGATATGGCACATGTGCCACATATGTACCAAACTCATAAGAAGCTTATTGATGAGAAAAACTTTATTTTGAACAATTAGTTCTATGGTTGATTACTTATATTTTTGTCAATGCACAAAACTTAATAAAAGAAAGAGGAAAGGAAAATATGTATGAATGCATTCTAATTTACATAACTTATAAAATAGTTACTCTATAAGGAACACATACATACATAAAGGGAGAATGATGAATTAGGGAAAATAATGTTTGAGATGCATAATATTAATAGGTTCCTTAAGAGGAACACCATTCATATCAGCAATTTTATAAGCACCGGAAAAAAATCCTCAATTACCACAAAGGGTCCAAGCCAATTTGGACTAAATTTTCCTTTCTCACCATGTAGAGCATTCACATTTCTTTGGTTTTCATACAAGACTAAATCACCTATCAAGAATGACTATTCAATCACCTTGTGATTATATTGTTTCTAAAGTGATTTATGATAAGCCTTAATATGTTATAAAGCATTTATCCGTTGTTCATCTAACATTTCTAATTCCTGTAATCGTTGCTCCTAGAAAGTATCTTTGTCAATTATCCCATGAAATGAAACACACAAAGATGGTATTTCTAATTCCAAGGGCATAATAGCGTCCGTACCATAAACAAGATTATAAGGTGAAGTGTCGGTGGCAGTACGAACACTAGTCCTATAAGCCCACAAAGCATAAGTAAGTTGTGTATGCCAATCTTTCGCATGTTTGTTAACTATTTTCTTTAATATTTGTTCAATAACCTTATTCGATGCTTCCTCTTGACCATTAGATTGAGGGTAGTAGGGAGTAGAAAATATATGTTGAATGCAATATTTCTCCATCAATTTCATGACTTCTTTATTCTTGAAATAGGTACCATTATCCAAAACTATCATTGAAGGAATATTGAATCGTGCTATAATATGATTAAGGATAAAATCACAAATAACATCCACAGTAGTATAAAAAAGAGGGATAGCTTCTACCCACTTGGTAAAGTAATCTATGGCAGTAAGGATGTATGTATGTCCTTGAGAAGAAGTTGGTGAGATTTTTCCAATAAGGTCAAAACCCCAAATGCTAAAAGGCCATGGAGCAACTTGATTACGAAGCTTACGAGAAGGAACATGAATTAAATTACCATGTTGTTGACATTGAGGACATTTTTTCACAAATGTAAAAGCATCTTGCTCCATTGTTTGCCAATGGTATCCCATTTTGAGGAGTTTATTAACCAAAGATTTCCCACCAAAATGTCCTCCACAAGAACCAGAATGAGCTTCTGCTAAGGCTACAAGTACTTCGGTTTTGTTAAGACATCTTAATAGTAAACCATTGTAAGAAAGTTTGTAAAGTGTCTCTCCTAAAATGATATAATGAGCTGCAAGCTTTCTAATATGATTACGTGTGTTCCTTGTTGCTGATTTTGGAAAAGTATTATCTTTCAAAAAATGAAAGACATGTGAATACCATTCATCTAAATGCAAGTTACAACAATCAACAGTAACTTTATCAGAATTGTAGGTAATTTAAGAGTGTGTATAGTAAATTGAAATTTTTCATCATTATTCTCAAGGCAAACCAAAGAAGCTACGCTTGCCATGGCATTTGCATGTCGATTATCTTTCTTAGGTGAAATTTGAATTATGTAAGAAGAGAATTGTGAAAGAATATGTAGAGCCGAATCTTGGTATTGTGTCATTTTATCATTCTTAGTTTGGTAACCTCCTTTGATTTGTTCCACAATTAATTGTGAATCCCCATAAATTTTCAAGTTTTTAATATGAAGGGATGAAGGTGCTCGTAAGCCAGCTATAAGAGCTTCATACTCCACAATATTGTTAGTACAAGGAAAAGTTATCTTATATGACATAGGGATCAGTTTCTTTGTAGGAGGGACCAAGATAATGCCCACCCTAGAACTTGTCTTGCATCTAGAACCATAAAAATATAATTCCCAAACATCTTCTTGTTTGATTGCAAATATATTTTCATCTGGGAATTCTAATGAGGTAACAGTTGTATTAGCATGAGGACAAGGAGCTTCGGCTAAATAATCAGTTAAAGCTTGTCCTTTAATTGACTTTTGAAGGATAAAATTGAGATCAAATTCTGTAAGCAACATCACCCACTTTGCCAAATGGCCAGAGATATCAGTTTTTGAGAAAAGGTGTTTTAGAGGATCGAATTTAACAATCACATTAATTTCAACATTCAACAAGTAATGCCGAAGTTTTTTACAAGCATGAACTAAAGCCAAGCATTTTCATCCTAGTTGAGTATATCATGTTTCATAGTCCAAAAAGGTTCGACTAATATAGTATACTGGTCTTTCCTTTCCTTCATTATCATGTTGAGCCAACAATGCACTCACAACATTGGAAGTAGTAGAAGTGTATAGGAAAAAGGGTTTATTGAATTGAGCAGGTTGTAAGATAGGAGGATTAGCAAGATATTCCTTAAATTTCTCAAAGGATTTCTTACATTCCTGGTTCCAAGAAAAAGTGGTATCTTTTCTAAGTAAAGAAGTAAAAGGAACGGTCCTATCAGCTAGGTTATAAACAAAGCGATGAATAGATTGTAATTTACCTTGTAAACTACGTAATTGAGAAATATTCTTAGGAGGCATATTAACAATAGCATCAATCTTTTTAGTATCAACCTCTATGCCTCGCTTAGAGATTATAAATCCTAATAATTTCCCAGAATCAACTCCAAAAGCACATTTCTTAGGATTTAACCTCATGTTGTAACTCCTAATTGCTTCAAATATTTGTCTTAAAATAAACACATGATCTTCCCTATGTATATATTTTTCCAAAATATCATCCACATAGTCTTCTAGGATCTTATGAATGTAATCATGAAAAATTAAAGTCATAGCACGTTGATAAGTGTCTCCTACATTTCTTAATCCAAAAGGCATCATGACCCAAAAAAATGTCCCCCAAGGTGTAATAAATGCAGTCTTAAGTTGATCCTCAATAGGAATAAAGATTTGATTATAACCCGAAAATCCATCCATAAAAGATAATAACGCATGACCTATTGTTGAATCCATAATCATGTCAATATTACGTAGTGGGAAATCATCTTTTAAGGATGCCTTATTTAAATCTTGAAAATCAGTGCACATTCTTATTTTATTTTCTCCCTTAGAAATAGCCACAATATTGGAAATCCATTCAGAATAATCAATAGAGCGGATGAATCCGGCACCTAATAGCTTTTCAATTTCAGCTTTAACTAGCAGAGCGATGCTCAGATTCATCTTGTGAATCTTCTGTTTCACAGGTTTAGCATTAGGTTCAAGAACGATATTATGAGTAACAATCTTGGGGTCTATAACTGACATATCTAAATATGTCCAAGCAAAGATATCCTTATATTCCAGTAAGAGAGAAACCAATTGATCATGTTCCTCTTGACTCAAACACTTTCCATTTTTTATTGTTTTTTCGGCATCATTCTCATCTACTTGAACTTCAATGGTCTCAGTTATTAATAAATTACTTTGTGTAGGAGAATCCATTGGTAAAGGAGAGGTATCTTGATCATCGTGTTCTCCAAAGTAGGCCTCACTATTTAGATAATAGAGCTTTCTTCTTTTGTGATGAAATGTAGGTAGATCTTGATAAGCTCCTAAAAAATCAGCGAGGGCTTCATCCTCAGGAAAGATGTCCAAACCAGGCTTTTGATACATGTCAAGGAGAAGCGGATTAACCAATTTCAAATGTCCACCAAAAATATGATTAACATTAAGGGGAAAAGCTGATGGTTGTCTATAAGGATTGAATCCTAACCCATAAGTATAATCACAGCCTTCATTATCTAAGGGTACTTGTATACCTTTTTCATATTTATCAAAACCTTTCCCATTAAATCCTGATTTCTTGAGTAAATGATAACCAGAACCATATCTGTCAGCCATATCAAATTGAGTTAAAGGAGCAGCATATGTCACAATGTCATAGAAATCTGGTTTTATTGCCTCAATTGTTTCATCGTGAGTAGAAAAAACAAAGTTACTTTTTAATTCCTCAGAAAGAGGAGATGGAATAAAAACTTGTTTTTCAAATTCAGTTTATTTTTTCATAAATTCCAAATCTGAGACTTTATATTCTCCTAGGAAAGTAGGATTAAAATCGAATGTTCCCCAATCATCTTCCATCAAGGAAGAAGATGGAATTTCATCTTGTTTAACCTTTGGTGGTTGCTCAGGTTTTTTAATTGGTTGTATAGGCTCGGGAACCTTAGCATATTTAATATTCAGGCAAGGATTTGGTGCATCATCCACATGTAGTGTGTACATCAGATTGTCATAAATGAACCTAACCTTGCGATGAAGAGTAGAAGGAACCGCATTCATACTATGTAACCAAGGTCTTCCTAATAAAAGGTTATAATTGAATGGTCCAGGCATAACATGGATAGGAGTGTAGAGAAGCACGGGACCAACCTTAATAGGTAGCATAATAATACCCAAAGTTTTCTTTGCAATATTATCAAATCCATGAATAGGAATATTATCTGGTTGAATAGTTGTAAGATTGACCTTAATTTCCCTAAGCATATCCATGCTACAAACATTAAGCCCATATCCATTATCAATCAATGTTCTGCGAATGATACTCTTATTAATAGAGACATCAACCATAAGAGCATCATATTGATTCTGCACCTCAACAGTAGGTAAATCATCATCTGAAAACACAATAAGAGGTACAGAAGGCATAGTATGCATGCATTCCAAAAATGAATTAATGTTCTCTTGGTTAGGAGGTGTAGCGGACAAAGTAGATAAAGCTTTTTGCAATACCTCATGATATGTAGGAGAAGTTTGAAGTAATTCCCATAAAGATATCTTAGCCGGAGTAGCACGTAACTGTTCCACTAAATCATATTCCTTAAAGGAAGAAGGTAACCTAGGTGCTTGAGGTAGCATAGGTTGGGTAGGAGGTAAAGTAGCTAGAACAGTAGGTTGGGGATTATTTTGTGTGCAATAAGCATGCGAAACAGAATTTGTGTTATCGAAGAAATCCAAAGGATCTCTAGGTTTACTCTTAACAGTCATTTTAGGACACCATTTTACTATCATCAAAGGTTTTGGAAATACCGTTTTAGGTGTCTCAATGTGGAAAATAGAGGAATATGAAGGTAACCATGCATACACTCTATGGTAAAGGTCAATTGGAGAGATTGTGGAGGAGGATGAAATAGGAATAGGGTCCATGGTGATCTCATTCGAACCATTTGCATTCTCACTTCCATGTACCTCATTAAGGGATCTATCATTTTGTACAAAAAAATCCTCATCAAAATATTCAAAACAAAAATCATACATGTTGAACTACAAGCATGAAAAATGTAAATGTTTTTGTATTTTTAAATTAATTTTGTGTATTTTTATTATTATTATTTTAAAATATAAATGAAAGAAAAAGAAATCTACTTCTATGTTCATGCAAGATGTAAAATGAAAATGTAAATCTAACACCAAGGAAAAAGAAAGTGTTGTCTATCGCGGGTTCACCAAAATGTAAGATCTAAATTTGGTTGAAGAAGGATCTCTTAAGTAATATTTGCATAATGAGAATTGCATAAGGAAAGAGACCCTAAGTCCAATTTCAATATTTTACATTTAATTATTATGATGGAGACTGGAAAAATACTTGCAAAGAACAGTGGGATAAGATACCTACCTCATAATATAGCAGATCTAGAAAAACTCATTTTTTGAAGATTGTATTGAGTTTTTTGAAAATCTGAAGTATGATCCGGAACCAAAACGTAGAGACAAACAAAACCCCAAAATATTTTTCTGATCCAACACTGTCCTGAGAAAAAGGTTGACCTTAACCCATAAATGTCACCTCTGACCCAATAATGTCGACCCTGACCTGCGCTGCCTCAACAAAGAATCTACTTTCAGATCCCGGTAATTCATTGAAAAGGGTATCCAAATCTGGTCTTAGATCTGTTGTTTTGTACCTGTAACTTTTGAAAATAGCACCTGCAAATATCTAAAAAGAGGGGTTTTGGGTGGCTATATAGGGTTTTGCCTTAGTCAAATCCCCATTTTGGTGGTCTCCACCTCCATGAATAGCCAAATATATAATGTATGTGTGTGTATATTGCTCTTTTGGAAAGAGTCTTAAAATATGCAACATCAAGATCTAATCTTCTAGATTAACAATCTTAACATAACATAGAAATGAGAAAGCAATGCATAGATTTAAATATGATAAAGAAAGAATACCAAGCCCCCAAGGCTAAAGTATTCCCATCAACTCACAATCCATAATTGCTACCCCATGATAATGTCTTTTAAATGCTTGAATGTTGAGAATGGTAGATCCAAAGAGAAGAGCACCTTCTTGTTTCAATGAAGATCCATAGTAGCTTGTCCTCAAAAATGCTTGAATGAATATAATATGTCCTCCTAGCTTATATCTCTATATCATCATCTTTCTTGTTTGCATCATTATTTCATCATGTCATCTCCCAATTTTCTTTCATGATCAAATGAAGGCAAAAGCGAGTGTTTATATAGAGATCTTCGTATAGGCCTCCTAGGGCAATGCAAGGGACCCAAATTCAAATTTCACCTCAAATCATGGTCTAATTACAATCACCAACCAAGGAGGGGATATATTAATTCAAATATCGGAGAAAAACACTTCCGTATCTGAGCCTGGGGACCTATTTTAAGTTTCGAACCCTGATAAGCTCCAGATTTGAAAGCGGGGACCAACACCCGACAGGGGTCTATGTCGACCTTGCCCTTGACCTAGGTCAAGGTTGACCTTGACCCTGACCTAGGTTAAGGTCAACCTTGACTCTAAAATAGGTCAGGTTTGACCTTGACCCTGACCTGAGGTTTCAGGCAGGTTACCAGAAAGTATCTGTGGGATTCCCAGGTCAGTCGAGGACCTAGGAAGGTGAGGGAACATCCCAGAATGTTAGAAAGAAGGCCTAGAGGCCTAGAGAGAGTAGGATGAGACCCAGGAGGACCAATACATAGGTCCTACCTAGAGAAAATAACCATGGAGAGGGAAATCCAGGAGGACCCACAAGATCCTAACCCTAATTTCACCTAAACATGTAGAATCAAGCACAAATGTATCCTAAATGCAAATCTAATATGCAAACATACTAAATGAAGGTGCTAAACCTACCAAAAAGGAAGTGCTTCCATTTTAAGACAATACAAGGTCATACTTAAGAAATCTTTGCAACACATTACCACAAGACCTAAATATAGGTCAATCTTAAGATACATATGCTTCATATCACATTTAGCAAAAGATAAGAAAATTTTGGTAAGATCAAAGCACTACAACAAAGTCTAGGACTTGAACAACAAAACTTCTAAAAAAACCAATAGATAGGAACTAATAAAACTTTCCCATAACAAGATATAACCGTTATACCAAATAGCATATGACGTACTACAAGAATATCCAGGTAATAAGAACACCTAGAAGAAATCTGTTAGCATATCAGTCAACAAATACTGACAGAAATTGCCACCACAAAAACATGCTAATGCACCAAAAGATGTATTCTATTAGTAGAAACAAGTACACTTGAAACCATACACCAAAATAATACATACAAAATTTGTTCTGCATATAACCAAAATCATGTCACCTCACCGACAACCAACAAGTATCCAACTGACACTACCAACAACCAACTGATACCACTAAGTAATCAGTATGGAGGTTTTGACATCAATGAAAAAAATGCTAGCAACATCTCCATATGTCTAACACTTTCAACTATACTTGAAAATATATAATTATTATTAGTTATAACATTAGCTTTTCAAACTAAGTAAACTAATTTGGGTTGTTTATATCCTGATGCGGAGATCTAACTCACAAGAGAACTCTTTCTCTTCTCAAGACCTTCTCTTTTGTCTTCCTAGGGTATTTATCTCTACCCTAACTAGAGGAGACTCCTATGGTTCCCCTACTCCCTTTAGATCTCTCCACCAACTTCAAACTCTCTTCATCCCTACACAAATCCACTATGCACCCATAGGCTCAATCAAGAAACTATGCTCCCAAATTTCTCTTAGAAATAGGAAAAGGTGTTTCCACTACTTCCCCTTTACTTTCAATCAATTTTTACCCATTCTAATGGATTATTTCAAATATTTCCCATCGAGTTCATTAGTTTCTTGTTTTAGGCCTTGTAGCCTTTTTAGCCCAATTAGGCCTCCTAGAAACTGACAACTTGGATTTCTTCCCAACTATCCTTAGAAACCCACCAAGATAACTATGGATACTTTATATTTTCATCCTAAGCTTCAATATTTTCTAGGTTTTAAGTTCCCAAAGTGTCCGTACACTAGACTTTCACTAAACCCTTATTTTTAAGGGTTTCTAGGGCATGTATGGTAGTTTTGGTTTCTTTTTTATTCCAAGGTGCTCACCTGGACTCCTAAGCACTTCTCCTCTCCACCATATATCCTTGATACATGACCCTACACTCTCCACCTCATGATTGGCACAAACCAATCCATCAAACAAGTCTTCTTGCCTCTGCACTATACAGACTCCTAGCCAGAATACCACTGTACTCACCTAGGGACTGCTTGAATAAATAGCTCCCCTACACACAAAGACTCCAAAATCCATATTTACACTATTTACAAAGTTTCCTCCTTGATCCCAAGTGTCCATTGAGTTTCAACAACAGGAACTCAAGAAGGAGCCATATTTACATGGTTGCCTCTGGACTGGACAATGAATCAGAAGAACTTAAAGAATTTGCAAAATGATAAGGAAATATGCCAAACACCCAAATTTATTCCAAAAATATTAACTACATAACAAGAACTAAAGTTTCAAAGCATTACAGTAGACCATTCAATCCATTAAAGGTTTGGATGACAGCAAAAGTAGCTCTGTCACACAGAATTTAGTGCTTCTTCCTATTCAATCTGTACAAAATGACAACCCCCCCTTGATTAGGGTTTGTCTTACCTTATATATGTCAACCCCACATGCTCAGACCCTAAGGTCAGGAATTGAACCCATTTAAAGTTATTTCCAAGATTTTAGGAAATGTTGTCATGACAACTTTACAAAGTTGCAAAGTTGTCATGAGCAACTTTACAACTTTTTGCACATTTGACATTCTACCATCCCTTCTTGCTCAACTCGATCCAAAATCAACCCATTGGATCCTAAAATACTTAAAAACAAAAAACTAACATCTTTCCCTTCAATTTGGGCTTTCGGTCAATGTTTGACCAACTTTGACTATTCTAGGACTTAAGCACTAGAACCTATTTGATCCAAATAAAAACATGACTCAAAAGACTCTTACCTAAAAACACACATCACATCAAACTTGGGACTTTACCATTATTCCTTATTACCCTTATGATTGGCTAGAACCACCTACAAGCCAAAATTGTCAAAGATCTTCAATAAGACCTTAAGGTACTCCTACACCATTCTCCTCCTGCAACAAGAAAGTTAAGGAACCTGTGGTGTTACAAACTCCAAAATCATGCCATGCTTCTTAAAGTCACTCTTTGCTATCCAAGTAGCCTCTGACTCAGGTTGTTTCTTCCATTTGTAACACCTAAAAATTGGCATCTTGCAACTCTAACCAATTTTGTTGCATTTGTCATTCTTCTGAATCATCAAAGTCCTATTGTACTAGGCAATTCTGAGTTTTGACTGACTCTACTCGACCTGAGTGTCAAATGTAGAAAATCCTAAATCTGCATTA
>MU226894.1:1825225-1842207 GCA_018584345.1 Thuja plicata
GCAATAGAATAATTTCAATTTCTTAGAATAATTGCATTAAAATCATGTCTTAGATTAATCTTGCATCTTTCAATTCTTAGAATAATCTTGCATTTGCATTGCATTCATGGAGAAAAATCCTTCATTCCTAGATCGGTCTATGGTTGTGAGACTCTCGTTCTGAGAGATATTTCGAAACCCCATCTAGATAGAAGGCAACAAGTCGAATCATACAGGCATGTAGGATGAATAACTCATATTCACTTATGTATGTGGCTGATGAACAAGGACTATGTTGAAGTGTATGGTTGAATAACAAGGCCAATTTTACCACATACATTTCTGGTGCCCATCGTGGGGCTCAAAATTTTACTTTCTAGCCTCATTTTTTACACTTTTTGATCAATTCTGGTTTTCATCCGTACGGCTCCATGATGAAAGTTCGCATGAAATTTCTCTTATCACCGTGTGACATTTTGCAAGTATATGCATTTCTTCGCACGCATAGCTGGGATTCTTCACGTGAATCGTAACACTTCTTTGCGTGACATTTAACTCCAGTGAGCTTTAAATTTCAGTTTTTGATATCTCTATTTTTTGCTGACTTCTGACCACTAATGGTTTTTGTTTGTTGTTCACTGTGCTTTTCTAGTTTTATCTCTAAAACAACTTAATGGTGGTTTGCAGGACGCTGAAATGAAGAAAGAAATTACAAATTACTGATGTATTTACTGTAGGACGCTTGTCGAAGACATACGTATTTTCACAAAACTCTCATGTCTATTTTTAGTAGTTAGAACACACTTCGGTTGGTGCTTAAAATGAATCATTGTCTTGCGTGATTGAAGTGTTTTCTAGATTGTAATTCCAAGAACTATATGAACGTATCCTCTCCCCTGGCCTTTATGGATCTTGGGTGTAAGAGAAATTCATATGATTCTTCTAGTGTGGCTACCTCCCAAGAGCTTTAGCAGAGCCAGTGAGAGTGGATGCCCAACCGGTAACAAGCTAAAGCCAAGCCCTTCTGAACCAATATATAAAAAATTCCATTGTGATTAATCTCATAATGAACAAGTGTGAATTCGTTGTGGCAACCAAAATCTCCTCTAGTACCCTAGTGGTGTGTTAAATTCCCTACATTGTTAAGGTAAAAACCTTGCTTTGAAAGGATTGGGAGAGCCCTCTTTATTGGGAAAATGACTTGATCACAACTACCTGAACAAATGTCCTTACTACAAACTTTTGTTATAGTATCCAAAAAACCCTCTATCTATTGGCATGGAAGGTCAAAGACCAACTAAGATGCCCCACACTTTTACAGCTCTTAGAAGAGACAATAGCCCTTTGAGAAGCAATTCCTTTGGGGTTTGAAGCTTGGTGTGCGTAAGAAGTGATTGCACATGTAAGCATTAGCCCGTGCCTCCAAGATTCTAAGTTTTCTGCTATGAGTAGGTGTAGCTAAACTTTGGTTCAAGTGGGGATTCAATAGATACTGCCCTGGCTATCCTAGGATTGTGATGTGTCTGTTCTAGTACTACAAACATTCTGCTTAATGTGTTTTGTGTGGGTGTATCATTTAAAAAATCAAAACGAACGTCAAATCACACAAACTGTCAAACTGGAACATGTCCAAAATGACCTGTAACTCAAACTCTCTGTCAAAAAACAACATTATCTTGTCTCAGGAAATGCAATCTGGTTTTAACTGACTGATTCTGTATACTTTTATTTTTCAAAACTGCCAAGTCTCGCGTGACATTCTGCCATCTTCACATCAGTATCTGAGAAAGTTCGCGTGACACGTTGGCAATCATCACACAACATTTTGCAATATTGCTATTATTTTGTTCACCAGTCTGTTACTTTTATATCAGTCTGTCATCAAACTTCACGCAGGACTGCATAGTTTCGCACGCATCTATGAGGATCTTCACGCGAGAAAGCACTTCTTCGCGCGAGTCTGAAGCTTTTTGTCAAAATAGTGAGCAATTTCCCATCTGTCTAGTGTACCTTTGTTAAATCTAGTCTTTGATTTGGGTCTGTTTATCTACCCTCTATCTTCACACAGTCTGCAACTTAGTTTCTTGGGTTGAGAATTACATGATTCTTGCTTAAAATGGTCTTGTCTCATACCTTTTGGTCTATTTCATCTATGTCACCATGCCTTGTGTCGCAATAGTCATCTCTCGATTGTTCTAGCCTCATTTTCAATGATTTGCACCAAGGATACTTCACCTTTTGGCACTTTTTGTGCATTTACTTTGAGACAGTTTCAAGTTTGGTCCTAGTTCACATTCCTTGTACAATCTTTGTCTATGAATGTTATAACTCAAAGTTAAAAAACATTCCCTTCAATCAATCAAGACTAATCTATGCTTTCCACACCATTACCAGCTACATCTAGTGAGGAATCATCTCAATCTCCCTCTTTGGTACTTCAACCTTACATCAAACGGTCATTTCCAGTGGATTTTAGTCAAGTTCAAAACCCTTTGTTCCAAGAGGATCCAAATTCTAAAAAAACTCAACCTTCTCATACTAAGTCTTTACACTTTGAAAACTTGCATTCTAGCAAGATGGTAGATCATGACCAATTAGGTGAACGTAGCAGAGATGATCTCACTAAAACCAGGGGTAAATTCTCTTTTCAAGACCCTCCTCTTGATGAAGAGAGAGAAATAACCCAAGGGGATATCTTAGATGCTAGCAATAATAAAAAAAATTATGAGAATGATGGCGGTCCTAATGAAAGAAGAGAAAGAGAAATACCTTCTCGAATTGGCCAACCAAGGAGCCAAACTCTCCTTTGATTACAAGGTAGAAACACTTGTTGAGAAAGAGGAAGAAACTGAAAAACTCCCACTTGCAAAAGCAAATGCAAGGCATGTAAGATCAAATCCTTCAACTCATGAAGGAAAAGGAAAAACCTACCACTCAATTCACACTAGAAAGCATTTGTCCATTCATGTTTGATAAGAGTCTATGCATGCCTCCTTTTCCCAAAGGAGTTGAACTTCCCAAGTATGATAAATACTTGGGTACATCTGATCCCCTGGATCATTTGAGAGAGTTTGGTGCTCTCTCTATGGAGTTTATACATGACAAAACCTATCTCATGCATCTCTTCCCCTATATTTTGGGAGGGTTGGCTATGGAGTGGTTCTCTAGACTACCAACTGGCATCAAAACTTTTGACAAAATTGCCAATTTATTTCTACAACACTATTCTCACAACATCCAACATCCGGTTCACATCCGAGATCTTTGCAACTTGAAACATAATCATGGGGAATCCTTCTTTACATTTCTCCAAAGATGGAGACAACTTTATACATGATATTCTCGCAAAATACCTGAATCCAAAAAGTTGGACATCTTTCTAGACAATCTTCTTCCCAACTTTGGGTATCAAGTATAGCTGCAAGGTCCTCTAACCTTCGATGACATGATTAAGAAAGTTGTGAGAATTGAGACATTTATGGTTAAGAAAGGAGAATTGACCTTACACAAGGAAAATAAATAAGGGTCTTCCTCCTCAAGCAAAGATAAACCCAAATTTTCCAACAAGAACCAAAATGTTGTGAATGATGGAGTTGTAGACAATGTGACTCCTAAGCATTCAAAGACTTCTTTTAATCTCACCACCACAATGCAGGCTGCCAAAGCCACTGAACAGGCTATGGCAGAATCCAAACCAAGTACTTCACATTTTTATGGCTCAAAACCTGGGCTCCTAGACCCAAGCATGAATTCACTCCTTTAGGAGAACCTCTTGATGTGGTTTACAAGACTCTCTTGGACAACCATTTACTTACTCCACTAGATAATTCATGGCCTTATGATCCACAACCAAGACCCTCTTAGTGGAATGAATATGCTTACTGTGATTTTCACCAAAATAAAGGTCATAAAATGGCTACTTGTCTAAAATTGTGGCATAAAATCTAGGATCTCATCGATAGTGAGGTTATTTTTGTGGGAGGTCACAACAAGAACTCAGACAACCAGGCTTTTAAAGATCCATTTCCTCCTCATGGGAAAGGTGAGTCATCCAAAGGAAAAAATATTGATGCCATGGTCATCTATACATACACCAATAATGACAATGTTATTAATATGGTTGAGCCTGTTGATACTAAATACTGTAATGTTTTCATTCTCAAGGGAAGGGAAGATACTCCCAAGCCTAAAAATCCTTTCATTTTGCAAGGGTCTACGCCTCAGTCCTCCAAACAAGAACAGTCTCAGGTTAGTGCAAACGCTATTACTTGATCTCGTGCTAAGATCATTCTCAAAGGCCCTGAGCCTTCTACATCTACACTGACACAACCTGCAGACAAAAATACTATTGGCTTTGCCAATAAGAATCTAAAATTGGGTTCCTCATCTAATGCTGCCAATTACAACATTCTAGAGCAATTACAACGTACTAATGCTCAGATCACCATCTTTGAGCTGCTAAAAATCTCCCCTGCTCACAGGGAGATCCTTGACAAAGCCCTCACTAAGGCAAATGTCCCAAAATACCTTTATCTCAACCGGTTTCAATCCATGGTAGGACACTTGACCTCCTCCCATTACTTGTCTTTCTATGAGGAAGATGACCATTCTTTGAGTCACCCACATAATAACCCCTTGTACATTGAAGTCATGATTGGTCCAGAGCCCATTCGCCATGTTCTAATAGATAATGGTGTTGGCCTCAACATTTTCTCTACTAGCTTCCTTACTGAGCTAGGCTACGGAGAAAACTACATAGATGCTCGCAAAAATATTACTATTAAAGCATATGATGAAGAAGAACAAAAATCTAAGGGGATAGTTGTGTTTCAATCAGAGTTGGTCCTGTTGAAAAATATGTTATCTATCAAGTGCTTGACATTCATTTAGCATACAATATTCCATTGGGAAGGACATGGATCCATGAAATGCAGGTTGTTCCTTCAACATACCATCAGTGCATTAAATTCCCATTCCAAGGATCTGAAGTGACTATACCTGCTAATACATGCTATGATTGCAACACACTCACAAAATCTGTTGACATCTTTGTGCCCACCAATAGATAGTCTATTGATCTCTTCGAGACTAAACTAAAAGAAATGGAAAAGGGTCTGACACTCAAGGAAATTGACATGGGAGGCTATCAGATTGAACCCATGCTATCTGTTACATCTCTGCCTTTGTCTCCTTGTTCTTTTGGGAGACCTTCTGAAAGCACTAAACCTTCTCCAGTTCCTCCTTAAACAAACTATGGTGGTACCTTTGTACAAGCCACCTTACCATTAGAAGAAGAAGCTAAAAATAGGGCTATCAAAGCTTGGATCTATAAAGGAGAGGACACTTCTAATCAAACCACTCCACCTTATGACATAAATCCTGAATAGTATGGCAAAGGTCTAACTATTATGCAATGCTCTGGGTATAAAGGAAATGGCCCTATAGGTGTTAATCATAAAGGACTGATTGCACCACTTGAAGCTATTGGTCATCAAACATGTGACTCTACAGGTATAGGCTTAAAGAAGCTCACTTTTCAACTAGGGGTAAACCAATTTTTACCTCACACAGATCAACAACCAACACCCAAAGAGAAATATAAAACTAAAGAGTCTGACGATAGCGCGGAGGAAGACTACTTTCCTTATCCCATTCCTCTAGATCTGGCAGCATTCATTGCTAAGCCAGATGACTTTATATTGCATGTTAGTATAGTCATGACTGATAGTGATTATGATAAAACCATTCCACTTTCTCCATTAACCTACGAGTGGTGGAAAGAAATGCACATTGTCAATTCAGGTCATCAGGGTGAGTTTTACATACCACCACACTTCCAAGAGCAGTTTGAATAGGAATCCTAGCCACTCTTCACTAAACAAGAAGCAAATGATGCTGCAAGCATTGATGAATAACCTATGTCACAAGGTGCTTATCTCACCATAGTAGAAGCTTTAGGTAGAACTTACCCAAACTAGGGATAGAGGGTTGATTTCACTCATGTTCTTGATATGATGCCTAATGATAAAATAGACTCCCATGAATATGAGCTCGATAGCTTGTCATATGCCACCTCTGACAGAGATATAGATATAATTCACATGCATGAAAACCTTCTCAACATAGGTGAGGGGTCTATTGTAAGGTTAAATGAGTCTGACTCCATAGATGTTAACATGTCATCTACTACGGTCGCTAGGAATCAAAGGAATTTGACTACACCTTTGGATGAGATCGCTCTAGGTCTCAACTTTCTCATCTACGCTTTTGATGATTATACCGTGAATGCACTTGAACCCATCACTTCTCTTTCAATCCACCATCCCGAGCTTATAGACTGGAACTCTCCCTCCCCATCTAATGAATTCCTTACATTCTAGAATGATTACGCTCTTGCATGTTACCTCCATGCTATCAAACCTGTAACGTCCTCCACTAGTGAAGAAAGTGTCAACATGACCGAGGCTGATATCAAGTATCTTAGTCACAAAATCAAAAGAAGAAAAAATATGTGCTTTGAAGGTGAAAACCACACTATGGCAGTGTCAGAGCCTCAAAAATTCAAAATAAAGGATGTATCCAAGGGTGAAAACTTCTCTGAGGCACCTGAGGATGAGATACTTGATACACTTCTGAGTCATTTCTAGGAATGATCATCTGTGCTAATTGAGCCCACTCAACCAGTCAACTTGGGTATGGAAGATGAACCTCAGATCATTCATTTGGCACAATCATTATCTGAGGCAGAAAGAGAGGAATTCACTACATTCTTCTGGAGCAAAAAGATAAAATTTGCATGGAAATATTCAAACATGCCAGGATTAGACCCTAATCTAATCATGCATCATTTTTCCATTGCACCAAGCGTCAAGCTTGTTAAGCAAAAGCTTTAGAAAATGCATCCACATGTGGCTCTACTTGTCAAAGCTAAATTGGAGAAACTTCTAAAGGCAGTATTCATCAGAGAAATTGACTATGCAGAATGGATCTCTAACATTGTTCCAGTATCAAAACATGACAAATCTATCCGAGTATGCACAGACTTCAGAGATTTGAATAAGGCATGTCCTAAGGATGACTTTCCATTTCCCAATATTGATATGATTGTAGATATGATAGCAGGATACGAAATTTACTCACTAATGGATGGTTTCTCTGGCTACAACCAGATAAAGATCACACCAGAGGACCAAGAGAAAATTGCTTTTACATGTGCATGGGGCACTTTCTGTTTGAATTTCATGCCCTTTGGACTCAAAAATGCTGGTGCTACATATCAGAGAGTTGTCGCCACTATATTTCATGACATGATGCATAAAACAATGGAATATTATATTGATGACACTTTAGCTAAGAGCATGCAATGAGATAAACATCTTGTGGATCTAGGTCCTATACTAGATCGCATGGAACAGTTCAGTCTGAGGCTCAATCCTAAGAAATGTGCATTTGGCGTAACATCTGGAAAACTGCTTGGTTATATTATCTTCGCAAAAGGCATCAAGGTGGATCCTGTGAAAGTTCAAGCTATCATGGAAATGTTGCCACCGAAGAATATCAGACAAATGAGAGGACTTCAAGGCTAACTACAGTCTATCTAGCGCTTTATCTCACAACTGGCGGACAAGTCCCAACCATTCACCAAGACTTTACACAAGGGAGTGTCTTATCAATGGAACAAGGACTATGTTGAAGTGTATGGTTGAATAACAAGGCCAATTTTACCACATACACCATTTGACTAGATGCTCCATATAGATTTTGTGTCTAGTCTTCTTCTTTACTCTAGAATCTAGAATATTCTCAACTTGTGGCTTATCTTGGAAAGGTACACTAAGTTCTCCCACATCCTTTGCTATGTCTATACTATACTCCTTCTCCTTAATATCTGGTCCTTTGTATTTGATTAGGTCCTTCACATTGAAAATAGGAGAAATGGACATCTCCTTAGCTAAATTCACTTTGTAGGCATTGGGGCCATACTTAGCCAAAACCTTACATGGTCCAATCCTCTTCATCTGAAGTTTGCTTGCTACACCCTTCTGTATCCTAGCTTTGTTCAAAGACACCATCACCAAGTCTCCTACTTCAAACTATAAGTCTTTTCTCCCTTCATCCTTCTTAGCTTTAAGCTTCTGATTTTCCTCCATTAGTGTCTTCTTCACTTGCTCATGGACCTCTCTCGTAGACTGAAAAAAGTCATCTTCAAGTCCAATGATCCCTTCATAACCTTTTAGATCTTGAATCTCAAGAACACCTCTTGGATGTAATCCATACATAATTTCAAATGGAATCTTACCAGTAGTCCTGTTTGTACTGTCATTATAGGCAAACTTTGATTGAGGGATGACTTGTTCCCATCATTTCCCATACTTTGTAGTCAAACACCTTAACAAGTTGCCAAGAAATCTATTAATTACCTCTGTTTGTCCATCCATTTGAGGATATTATGCAGAACTATGAGCCAAATTAGTACCTAGTCTTTTCCAGAGGGTCTTCCAAAAATGTCCCATAAATTTCACATCTCTGTCTGAAACTATGCTCATTGGAAAACCATGTATCCTTACTATTTCCTTAAAGAAAGATGAGCAATATTACTGGCATCATGAGTGGTTTTACAAGGGATAAAATGAATGATCTTACTGAATCTGTCTACTACCACAAATACACTATCCAAACCAGCTGGTGTTCTAGGTAACCCCACTATAAAGTCCATGCTTATGCATTCCCAAGGTCTATTTGGGATGGGAAATGGTTGGTAGGTACCTTCATTTGATGATGTTCCCTTTGCCTTCTGACATACTCCACATTTCTCAACATACTTCCTTACATCCTTCTACATCTTAGGCCAATAGTAGGATCTCTCCACTAAGTCTAGGGTCTTGTTTAACCCAAAGTTCCCACTCAAACTTCCATTGTGCTTCTCTTGGATGAGAATTTATCTCATGGAACCTCTTGGAACACATAGTTGTTTCCCCTTAAACAGTAAACCATTCTGCAATGTAAAGTCAACATACTCACTATGGAAATTATTATCAAAATAAGTGCATACCTTGTAAATCTCTAAGAAATCTGCATCCCCTTCATATAGATCCTTGAATCCTTCAACTCCTATGCTCTGCAATTGTATCTCTTGGATAGTGAGAAACCTTCTGCTAAGTGCATCTGCAACCTTTTTATTTACTCCCTTCTTGTGCTTGATTGTGAAGGTGTAGGACTGCTGTAATTCCATCCACTTTATGTGTCTCAAACTGAGCTTCTCCTGAGTGTTGATATAGCTTAGAGCTTGGTTGTCTATGTAGACAACAAAATCCTTAGGCAAAAGATAGTGCCTCCACTTCTTAAGAGCTTGAACAAATGCATAAAGCTCTAAATCATAGGACAAGTATCTAGACTTTGCTTCAATTAACCTTTCACTAAAGAAGACTACTAGCCTCCCTTCTTGACTTAGGATTGCACCCACTACTATATTGCTAGCATCACATTCTACAACGAATAATTTTTCAAAACTTGGAAAAACTAGTATAGGTTGGGTAGTCACTTCTTTCTTCGACCTTTCAAACCCTTCATTGGTTTCCTTGGTCTATGAAAATTTGTTTTACTCCACCTTTTATGGTATCTAGGATTGGTGCACAAATTTCACTAAACCTTCTCACAAACTTCCTATAGAACTGTGCCAAACCATGGAAGCCTCTCACTTCAGTCCTTGTCTTAGGAGTAGGCCAACTTAAAATGGCTTCAACTTTTCTTTTATCCATCTTCAAGTCACCTTGGGAGACTACAAATCCTAGGTATACTCATTATTGTTTCATGAACTCACTCTTCTCAAGATGTATGGTTAACTTCTCTTCTTGGAGCCTCTTCAACACAATTTATAGGTGCTTCATGTGTTTTTCTTTTGTTTTTCTAAAGACGAGGATATCATCTAGGTATACTACCACAAACACCCCTATATAGTCTTTTAGAACCTCATTTGTCACCCTCATAAATGTACTAGGTGCATTTGTAATCCCAAAGGGCATTACTAACCACTCATAGAGCCCCTTTGTGGTTTTAAAAGATGACTTCCACTCATCTCCCTCTTTCATCCTAATCTAATAATAGCCACTTTTAAGATCAATTTTTGAGAAGTATTTAGCACCCCCTAAGCAATTCATTAAGTCTTCTATCCTAGGAATAGGAAATCTATACCTTATTGTTATCCTATTTATTTCCCTAGAATTAGTACACATCCTCCACTTACCTCCCATTTTAGGTGCCAAAACCATTGGGAAAACACATGGGCTTATGCTCTTTCTGATCAATCCTTGGTCCAATAGCTCTTGAACTTGCTTTACAATCTCTTTATTTTGTTCTAGTGTCATCTTGTAGGAAACCTTGTTAGGAAATGATGCCCTTACACAAAGTCAATTTGATGACTAATTGCTCTTTTTGGAGGTAGTGTATCTGGTGTCCCTTCACATATGATGTCTTGAAACTAATCTAGCAACCACTTTACTTTTGTAGGCATAGGTGTCTGTTTTGGTGTCTCTTCCTCATTTGATTTCACCAAGATAGCATATCCAACTCCTTCCTTCCTCATGTCTTGTAGTAATTCTTTTCCACTCATTAGGAGTATATTGGAGTCCACTTCTCCATTATATCTTCCTCTATCACAGACTGTATCTTATAAGTGACTCCATTCTTCTTGAATGAGTACTTATTCTCATTGCTATGGTGGACTACCTCCCTGTCATATTGTCATGGTCTTCCAAGCAACAGATGACATGCATCCATTGGTATCACATCACAAAGTATCTTGTCTTGATACTTGAATATGGTGAAATCAACCCACACTTGTTCATTGACCAATATGTTTTGCCCCTTATTCAACCAAGTTACTTTGTAGGGACAAACATGGGGTATCTTAGTTAGTTTTAACTTCCACACTGCTTCCTCTGAGGTCACATTATCAATAGATCTTGAGTCTATTATGACCCTACACACCTTGCCAAGAATCTTGCACTTGACCCTAAAAAGAGCCTTCATTTGTTTGTGTTCATCCTTGGTAGGTTCTTTGATCAAGATCCTCCTAAGCATTAGGTTCTCTTCTTCACAAGGTGAAAATAAAATTGCATATGTGCAAGAAGAAGACATTACCAAATAGTTTGAGATAAGTCTTGACTATTATACTTATCTGGACATCTATAAGTAGGGTGACCCAATTGGCCACAATTATAGCACTTCATTGAAGCAAAATATGAGCTTCTTCCAAAACCACCTGATCTGCCTCTTCCACCACTATGAAAACTTCTTCCTCTGCCATAACTACCTGTATTTCTTGACTCATGGGTTTTTTCAACAAACTTTGAGTCTCCTTAGCCTCTGGTCTCATTGCTTCTACCACTATAACCTCCTTTATGTCCTCCTCTAGAGTCTCTACCTCTTCCTCCACCCCTAAAGCTTGAATCTTTCTTCTTTCTGAGTTTTTCTTCCACCTTGAGGGCCATTTGAAAACAACGATAGATAGAAGTTAAGGTAAAGAGGCTTAGCTCTTCTTGAATGTTCCACCTAAGTCTATTGAGATACCTAGAAACTTTAATGCTCTCTATCTCTTGCACTCTAGACCTAAGGCATAGTTTTTGAAATTATTCAATGTAGGATGCCACATCTAAATCCTTCTATCTCAGATTTTGTCTTTTTTTATGTAGTTGGATGTCATAATCTTCTGGTAAGTAAATTTCTTTTACCTTAGACATCATATCCTTCCAATTGACTATTGGCTTCTTCCCTTCTCTCTCTCATTCTTCTTGCAATAACTTCCACCAAGTTAATGCTTGTCCTCTCAATCTTGACTTAGCTATCTTCACCTTTTGTGCCTCTGTAATCCCATCACACTCAAGGTGATTCTCCATGACTTCAATCCATTCCATCATTAATTTTGTATCCATTCATCCAGAGAATACAAGGATTCCTTCCAATGTTTTGCCACTTAGTGCTTTGAGGGCTTTGAGGAAAGGTTCCTCAGGTAATGGAGGTTCTGGTTCTATTTTTGCCTCCTCTTCAACTTGATTCTTTCCTTTGTCTTTATCCTCTCCTAACTATTCTTTCATTTTTCTTGCAGTCTCTGCAACTTCTGCTAACTTTTGTTTCATCTCCTCCATAGCTTCTTCTAGGATTCTATCCTTGACTTATTATTCTGACAAGTCTCTTTTCAACTCTGCATTGGTCACCATGGTACTTTCTCCAATTGACTCACTTCCTTTTGTCATACACAATTCACTTCCCAAGCCTTTCAATGGCTCCGATACCACTTTGATGGGGAGATCTAACTCACAAGAGCACTCTTTCTCTTCTCAAGACCTTATCTTTGGTCTTCCTAGGGTACTTATCTCTACCATAACTAGATGACACTCCTATGGTTCCCCTACTCCCTTTAGACCTCTCCACCAACTTCAAACTCTCTTCATCCCTACACAAATCCACTATGCACCCATAGGCTCAATCAAACAACTATGCTCCCAAATCGCTCTTGGAAATAGGAAAAGGTGTTCCTACTACTTCCCCTTTACTTTAAATCAATTTTGACCCATTTTTATGGATTCTTTCAAAGATTTCCCATCGAGTTCATTAGTTTCTTGTTTTAGGTCTTGTAGCCTTTTTAGCCCAATTAGGCCTCCTAAAAACTGAAAACTTGGATTTATTTTTGACTATCCTTAGAAACCCACCAAACTAACCATGGATCCTTTATATGTTCATCCTAAGCTTCAATATTTTCTAGGTTTTAAGTTCCCAAAGTGTCCGTACACTGGACTTTCAATAAACCCCTATTTTTAAGGGTTTATAGGGCATGCATGATAGTCTAGTTCATTTTTTATCCCAAGGTGCTCACATGGACTCCTAAGCACTTCTCCTCTCCACCAAATATCCTTGATATATGCCCCTACACTCTCCACCTTTTGATTGGCACAAACTAATCCATCAAGCAAGTCTTCTTTCCTCTGCACTGTACAAACTCCTGATGACATGTAATTGATTGAATGTTTGATAATGTTAAGTTGAAGATAATGAAAGGTATTAAATTAGTTAATGGTTTGTATTTTCATTGATGTCAACTTGATATCATCTATACGGTCATGTATATAATGCCAAAGACTTTAGAGAATCAATAGAATAAAGGTTATGCTTTCAGCAATGCATAAAAGTCAAGTATTCACTAAGTGACAGACAACACTGACAGAGTGCACACCATTGGTAAAGACAAAGAAGAAAAGTCACAGTGATACCTGACAAGAAGAAGACAGAGTTTCCTAATGAAGCAAAACCACAGGATGTCCGATGAGCTGAAAATAGAGTTGCTTAATGAGTAAAAATCCAATGATGCCTGATGGATGGAGATCCCGAAGCTAACTGGAGTCACACCGACGGAACTGTCAGTTGTCACCGACAACTAACTACAGAGATGATCAATGAAATAGAGAGTTCAGAAAATGACAAAATATCTAGCTGGGAAGAGCTGAAGATAGACTTAACTGGTTGTTTTCTTTCTTTTATTCGACCACAGTTAAGTGATTGATTTAAAGAAGATTTGTACAGTTGGCAAGAAGATAACTATGAGATAAATCAGGAGTTATGCTTTAAATCAAATTGGCTAGATTATTTTTCACACCAAGAATCAAGAATCAAAAATCAAGAAATAGTGAATATCATGTCTATATAAGAGACAAGCTTAATTCATTTTCCTATGCAATGAAAAGGGATTAAGGAGAGAAAATAGAGAGAGGATGCTAAAGAGAAACTGATGAAGAATAACTTCATACAGTCCTGACCAATCAAACTGAAGGAGAGCTAAATAATTATGTAGACACTGATGAATAGTAAAGCACAGCATCACATAGTAGAAAGTGTGGAGCACAAAGAATTGAATTGATACATTGATCAGAGAGGTAATGTACTTAAATATATCTGAAAATCTACAATTCAAAGTTGCATCATGAACAGGTCATAGTGTTTCAGTTTAACCATTGAAACATCAAGTCTCTTAACAGAGCAAGACTTAATAGTCTTCTATATATTGAGGTACATCCCAAGGAGTGCCAAAAAGGTTGATTCATGAAAGTAGCATTGGATTTTCCCATTACCTATTAACAGTCTAAGAAGGAGGCTGATTCAAGGATGGTAGCAATAGATGCCCGATACTAAGTGAAAACCTCTATGTATAAAATCCTCTAACAAGGTCACACTTAAAAGTGTGTTTGTAACCTTTAACAGGGTTGGCTCCTAACAGGGCTCACTTAAGAAGAGTGAAAATTTGGGGTACCGGTCCCAGTGGTTTTTCCCTTAACAGTGTTTTCACGTTAAAAATTCATGTGTTATGTGTGTATGAGTCATTTCTTTATTGTTCTGTATCTGGCATAGTTAGCACTGGGTTGATCAGTATACTCTGCTTATTTGTTGAGTTTCGGTAAATAGTTATATTGCTTATCGATAATCAAGGAGAATAAGGACAGACAAGGAAAATAGATAGACAATTAAATCATTATAAGTATTTCATGGCATGCATCTTGTAGGGATATAATAATCTGAGGTTTATTTGATTGGTGGTTAATGTTTGAAGGATAAAATTTTGAGGCCACTGATTCACCCCCACCCCCCCTCTAAGTTATTACTAACAAATGGAATCAGAGCTTGTGTGCTTAGAAAGGAAGGTTTCAAGACCTAAGTCAAGATCACAAAATGAACAGACGAGATGTACCCAAGTTGAACAAAGACAACTTTTCTTCATGGAAAAGCAGGATAAGACTCCACTTATCAGGTATTGGTAATGATGTTACTCAATTCCTAGATACTGAATATGTGTTTCCTATAGGAGTATGGAAAGTATATCAATTGGGAGAGAAGCATGAACACAACTACATGGTCATAGAGCTTTCTTCCTCACTCTCTGATTCTAAATTTGAAGATGTCTAGGATTGCAAAATTGCAAATAAGATGTGAGACAAACTGAAGCTTGTACATGGAGGTGATACAAATGTTCTGAGAGCCAAGGCAGAAAGCCTTAGAGGAAGATTTGATGATCTCAGAATGAAAGAAGGAGAAAACATCACACAGTACAACACAAGAATAAAAGTAGTCAATGCTATACGAGGAGTTGGAGGTACACTTGAAGAGGACACAGTGGTAAGTAAAATCTTTAGAACCTTACTGCCTGTATATGCTATTAGAGTTTTTTCCATTCAAGAAATGAGAGCAATAGAAAACAATACAGTTACTCTTGATAGTTTAATTGGTAGACTGATTTCATTTGTGGTGAATAACTTTGATAATAGTGTCTTACCAAACTTAGAGTCTACATTTAAGTCTTCTATGAGAATAAGAAAATCAAGTCATAGACACACATCTAGAAGAGATAGTGAAAGTGAAAGTGAAAGTGAAGAAGAAGATCTAGATGAAATAGAAGCACTTATGGCTAGACGAATGGAGAGAGGCAAAGGTAAATACAAAGGCAAGTTACCACTTGTATGCTTTAATTGTAAAGAGATTGGAAACTTTATTGCAAGATGTCCTAACAGAAGAAAAGATGACAGAAGTAATGACAGATCTTTTGAGAAGAAACCTCACAGAGGTGATAACAAAGATTACAAAGGTTACCAAAAATCAGAAAGAAGAGATACCTGAGACTACAAGGACAAAGGCAAGAAGGCTAGCTACCTAGCTACTTGCAAAGATGAAGATACTGGCATCGAACCTGATGAAGACATCGAGATGGTATTTATGGTTGTGAAGCATGATTCAGATGAAGATGAAAGGTATGTAGAAACTGCACTCATATCTAAGGTTAGCAAGAATGACATCTAGATTATAGATAGTGGTTGCACTCACCACATGACTAGTGATAAATAAAATTTTAACACTTTTGAGTATTATAATGGTGGTACAGTAAGAATGGGTAATGATACACCTTGTCCAGTTGAAGGTAAAGGAACTATAATGTTGAATAACCTGATTAAATGTGAAAATTTTTATTGGGTAAAAGGATTGAATTATAATCTGTTGAGTGTTTCTCAGCTGAATAATTCAGTTCACAGAGTAGCATTTGAGAATAAGAAGGCAAAGATCTTCAATGAATCAGGAAAACTGATTGGTACCAGTGAACAGACTAAAGGTAACTTATTCTATTTGAATGATACTAACACCACTTTCTTAATGAATAGAAACAAAGACATATGGTTGTGGCATAAAAGATTGTGTCATGTGAATTTTGACAACATGATGAAAATAAGCAGAAGGAGAAATGTAAGAGGCTTACCGACGATGACAAAGCCAGACAACATCATGTGCAAGAATTGTCAAAAAGCTAAAATGACTAAGTCTAGTTTCAAAAGTAAAACCCATACATCTGATGACATTCTAGAATTATTCCATACTGATATATGTGGACCAATGAGGACAAAGAGTTATTATGGAGATAGATATTTTATTCTCTTTGTTGATGATTACTCTAGAATGATGACAATTATGTTTCTAAAAGATAAATATGAAGCATTCAAGATGTTTAAATGGTATAAGGCTATGGTAGAGAAACAAAGTGGTAAGGATTTTAAATGCTTGAGATCAGATAGAGGAGGAGAATTTATATCAGATGAACTCACTTATTTATGTAATGCGCATGGTATAAAAAGATAGGTTTCTACACCAAGAACACCACAACAGAATGGAATTGCTGAGAGAAGGAATAGATCAATAGTTGATTGTGCAAGAACAGTGATGATAGAGAAAGGCATCACCCAAATCTTCTAAAGGGAAGCTATCAGTACTGCTGTCTACACACTAAACAGAGTACAATTGAAGAAGGGCACAAAGAAGACACCTTATGAGCTATGGTATGGTAAAACAACCAATGTAAGTTACTTCAAAATATTTGGTAGTCAATGTTATGTCTTAAAGGATGATAGAAATGGAAAGCTTGATGCCAAGAGTGATGAAGGTATTTTTCTGGGGTATTCTACCAAGAGCAAAGCTTA
>MU226894.1:1843925-1888640 GCA_018584345.1 Thuja plicata
AAAAAGAGGTGATACTTGAATATGTGCAATCAAAAGAACAATTAGCTGATATCTTCACCAAGCCACTGCCCAAGGATACATTTGAGTACTTGAGAAAGAGACTAGGGGTCAAACCTTTGTCTACCAAACAGTAAAAAGACTAAAGGCTACATCAGCCTTCATATTATCAGAATATCATTCATGTTGATGCAAGCAAAGAGATGAACTTCAAAGCTATATCTATATGCAGATAGGTATATATCAGAACTGAGCACCAGAGAATATTGTTGTATTACTGATGGATAAGGGAAATTCAAGTAATATATTATGGATGGAAAGAAAATGATTGTTTGACATGAATGTCAAATATTTGTTTGGCATTGCTGTCAAAGGGAGAGAAATTATCCATATTATCACATTCTTCTTAGAAAAGGGAGAGAGATTATCCATTATCACATTACTCCAATATGGAGAGATCATATTCTAAGGGAGAACAAATTGTATCGAAAGATTCTACAAAGGGAGAGTTGCAGACAAGAGAAAAAGATATCACAAAAGAGACAATAGTCAAAGGAGAGAAATTGACATGAGGAGAGGACTCAACACATCAGAAGACAAAGAGCTACAAGAATCAAATCTAAGCTAAAACAGAGCTTACCAGAGATCAGATATTTATCGGTTATCAAACAAAAAGATTGGTAGTTTGATGAATCTCAACTATTGTATTTCATATTATATTAGAAATAGTATAGTGTGATAATATAGTATGTTGTCATCAATGCCAAAGGGAGAGATTGATGACATGTAACTAGTTGAATGTTTGATAATGTTAAGTTGAAGATAATGCAAGGCATTAAATCAGTTAATGGTTTGTATTTTCATTGATGTCAACTTGATATCATTTGTACGGTCATGTACATAATGCCAAAGACTTCAGAGAATCAATGGAACAAAGGTTATGCTTTCAACAATGCATAAAAGTCAAGTATTCACTAAGTGACAGACAACACCAACGGAGTGCACACCATCTGTAAATACAAAGAAGAAAAGTCACTTTGATACCTGATGAGCAGAAGATAGAGTTGCCTGATGAAGCAAAACCATAGGATGCCCAACGAGCTGAAAATAGAGTTTCCTGACGAGTAAAAATCCAATGATGCCCGACAGATGGAGATCCTGAAGCTAACTGGAGTCACATCGATGGACCTATCAGTTATCACCGACAACTAACTAAAGAGATGACCAATGGAACAGAGAGTTCAGAAAATGACAAAATATCTAGCTGGCAAGAGCTAAAGATAGACTTAACTAGTTGTTTTCTTTGTTTTATTTGACCAGAGCTAAGTGATTTATTTAAAGAAGATTTGTACAATTAGAAAAAAATAACTACAAGATAAATCAGGAGTTATGCTTTAAATCAAATTGGCTGGATTATTTTTCACACCAAGAATCAAGAATCAAAAATAAGAAACAATGAATATCATGTCTATATAAGAGACAAGCTTAATTCATTTCCATATGCAATGAAAAGGGATTAAGGGGAGAAAATAGAGAGAGGATGTTGAAGAGAAATTGACAAAGAATAACTTCATACAGTCCTGATCAATCAAGCTAAAGGAGAGCTAAAGAATTCTACAGACATCGATGAATAGTAAAGCACAGCATCACAGAGTAGAAAGTGTGGAGCAAAAAGAATTGAATTGATACATTGATCAGAGAGGTAATGTACTTAAATAGATCTGAAAATCCGCGATTCAAAGTTGCATCATGAACAGGTCATAGTGTTTCAGTTTAACCATTGAAACATCAAGTCTCTTAACAGAGTGGGACTTAACAATCTTCTATATATTGAGGTACATCCGAAGGAGTGCCAAAAAGGTTGATTCATGAAAGTAGCATTGTTTTGCCTGATACCTATTGATAGTCTAAGAAGGAGGCTGATTCAAGGATTGTAGCAATAGATGCCCGATACTAAGTGACAACCTCTATGTATAAAATCCTCTAACAAGGTCACACTTAACAGTGTGTTCGTAACCTTTAACAGGGTTGGCTCCTAATAGGGCTCACTTCAGAAGAGTGAAAATTTGGGGTACCGGTCCTAGTGGTTTTTCCCTTAACAGGGTTTCCAAGTTAAAAATTCATGTGTTATGTGTGTATGATTCATTTCTTTATTGTTTTGTATCTAACATAGTTAGCACTGGGTTGATTGGTATACTCTGCTTATTTACTGAGTTTCGGTAAATAGTTATACTGCTTATCGGTAATCAAGGAGAATAAGGACAGACAAGGAAAACTGACAGATAGTTAAATCATTATAAGTATTTCATGGCATGCATCTTGTAGGGACATAATAATCTGAGGTTTATTTGATTGGTGGTTAATGTTTGAAGGATAAAATTTTGAGGCCACTGATTCACCCCCCCCCTCTTAGTTATTACTAACAACTCCTAGCCAGAATACCACTGTACTCGCCTAGGGATTTCTTGAATAAATATGTCCCCTACACACACAGAATCCAAAATCCATATTTACACTATTTACAAAGTGTCCTCCTTGATCCCAAGTGGCCATTGAGTTTCATCCACGGGAACTCAAGAAGGAGCCATATTTACATGGTTGCCTCTAAACTGGACAACGAACCAGAAGAACTTAAAGAATCTGTAAAATGATAAGGAAATGTACCAAACTCCCAAATTGATTCCACAAAGATTAACTACATAACAATAACTAAAGTTTTAATTTATTACAGTAGACCATTCAATCCATTAAAGGTATGGATGATGGCAAAAGTAGCTCTGTCACACAGAATTTAGTGCTTCTTCCTATTCAATCCATACAAACTAGAAATCCCCCTAGATTAGGGTTTGTCTAACCTTATACATGTCAACCCCACATGCTCAGACCCTAAGGTCAGGATTTGAACCCATTTAAAGCTATTTCCAAGATTTTAGGAAATGTTGTCATGAGCAACTTTACAAATTTTTGCACATTTGACATTCTACTATCCCTTCTTTCTCAACTCGATCCAAAATCAATCCATTGGATCCTAAAACACTTAAAAACAACAAAATAACATCTTTCCCTTCAATTTGGGGTCTTGGTCAATGTTTGACCAACTTTGATTATTCTAGGACTTAAGCACTAGAACCTATTTGATCCAACAAAAAACATGACTCAAAAGAATCTTACCTAAAAACACACATCACATCAAACTTGGGACTTTATCATTAGTCCTTATTACCCTGATGGTTGGCTAGAACCACCTACAATCCAAAATTGTAAAAGATCTTCACTAAGACCTTAAGGTGCTCTTGCACCATATTCCTTATCTATTTTGGAATTAATTCTTATTCTTCCCATCATAACATATAGTTACTCCCATTGCCCAAGTGGCAGGGAAAATTATCATAATGGATGAATCTAAAAGCTTGATTATGTCTGCACAAAACTTCTAGACATAAACAATGTTCTTATCAATAATGTCTGTAAAATGAAAAGAATTTAAATGTAGATCTCCCAATACATCATTACAACATATACACTATCCTTTTGATTCAACATTTAGTGGCAATGAGTTTACTATTAATTACAATTGTATTGGGCAATTTTATGTACAACTTCAAACTATACATATGATTCTTGTATGAATGTTGTTATAAAAATGTGAGAAAACACTAATGTCATTCTTTTGACACCCTGGAAGCTTTGATATGAACACATCATGTCATTGATACAAAATCACCTTAATGTATGATAACCTTGTCTTATTGTGACACAAATAACAACTTGAGACCGCATAGATTAAATCCTCTCATGGTCCCACACACATTAATCTTGTTATCATATTTATTTTGTAGACATGATTTCTTTTGTAGACATCAGATCTTAACACATTGATGACAAAAAAACTAACCACACAATGCAAACTACTATATAGCAGATCTTGAATAGAAAAACAATAGAATCATAAATATCTCATATCTGTAACTAAGCAATGACTCATGATCATAACATTTAATAACATATCTCATAGAAATAACTCTAATAAGGTAAACTAATATTGATCAATCACATACTACCAACTCACTTGATAAAAAAAAATTCTTCAACAACCAACTGATACAAGATGTCTTCAACAACTCTTACTTACACCATATCCGACATCACCACATTTAAACATGATTCACTTCCTTCAACCTAGTCATCTATGTGATACAAATGCCTTTTAACATTAATGACGAACATGCCAAGGCTAACAATATCTCCTAATAGGCATAGACATATGATAAACTAAAAAGATGTAGGATCTCCTAATCAACCACTGCAACAACTTTGTCAAACTCACACTCTTCCACTTTTTCTCTTTCACATTTGCATCACACTAACTTCAAATCCAATCCCAAAAAAATCCAAATCAGTACATGCATCAATCCAACCAATTGTGCACGCACACACACACACACACACACACACACACACACACACACACATATCAATATGATAAACCAAAATCATAACTAGGTTAGCCACGGTAGACATAAGAATCATTTACACAAAGTTGACCACTATGAACATTTCACTCAATGTGGCCAACCCAAAGAGATAAAGGGGAACCAAATACATTATAACACACCTCCCACAAAATTATATAATCAAAGTGAAAGCACTACAACACTCTCCAAAGTCAACGTCAAATGTAACATGTAGAAAAACATATGAACATATTCACCAGTCAAACCAAAAATAATATTTGATGTATATAACACTATGCAAATCATAAAAAACCATAGAAATATCTATTTACACCTCTTAAATGTTCCTCAAAAGAATAATTGGAACAATAAATCAAATCATTGAAATCGCTATGTTGGTCAAAGACCAACACTGACAACAAATGTTGCACTCAAATTAACATACATTTACTTGTGGAGTGTGTTGGGTAAAACTTAGGGCTTAAATATGGGAAAAATTTCACTTGAATATCAATTTCTTCAGTTTCCTCCTAACTGTGTCAATCTGAGATCCGTAGACTTTTCAAGGATATTGTGGTTGTTTTCCTAAGTGACAAAGATAAAGAACTAAGTAGGGATGAATGTATCTATGAATTTGAACACACTTTCTAATTAAGAACTGAATCAAAACACCCTTCAATCGAATTAAAACACATCTTTACTTTAAAGCTCAATTTTAAACACACTTGGTAATTGAATGAAACCTTATTGCTAACACACTTCCTAAATAAATGAAACCTTATTTAATCTAATATACTCTAGAAAATAGTTAAAATACTCTTACAAATAAATAAAACACTCTTACAAATAAATGAAATCACACTTCTAGATTGATTCACAACAATTATAATTTATATACCTTGATTAAATTATACTTCTCAGACTGATTTCCATTCACACTCTTTTAATCTAAAAGACTGAGAAAATGGTTTTGCTTCTTGTCACTGATGTGACAAGAAGTAGAACAGTGTAAAAAGATATAATTTCCAAAGTCACAATTATTTCAATTGTTATTACAGTTGAGGAACATTCATAATACATAGATCGTGCATTTACTAGATGATTAATTTGAGACACAAATTAATCTATAAACAAAGCGTTTTCCTTTACTCTATAATCGGAAATCAAAATATATTTAGATATTAGACTGAGATTAAATAGAAACCATAAAGTAGACTACTTTCAATTCTAGAGTTACTCAAACAATAATAATATTCTAACTGTAAATCATCATCCAAGTAAATGTGAACTATGTTATATAGTAATCCACACTAATTAACTATACCAATTCAACAATCTAAAATTAAAAAAATGAGATATTAACGAAACAATCCACATAGAGGAAAGAATTAATAGAAAAAATATGAAACTAACCACGCCACACCAGAAAGGAATCACCTGATAACACAAGAAGGGGGCCCTGCCTCCTCGATCACTAGGTAATGTAACACACATGAACCTTTACACTAACTTAATGATGCAACACATTGTATGGAAAAAGTAGTGAACTAAAGTAGAAATATTTAATTCATATATTAAAAGTCTATATATATCAGTCTTCCATACACACACATATTTATATCAAGATGATATAAAAAAAATTTCCTTATTTTTTCTGGCCATCAACCAATATCTACCTATAATTTATTACATGACAAAATGCTCAATGACCGAAACCCGATTATAAATAGATAAAGTCTAAATAAGAACAATAATGCCTACATCGATATAATAGAAAATTCCTTTTTTTAAGAAGCAAAACAAAAAAAAACTTTAGAACCACTCTTATTTTATCTTCACCTCTCCATCATCTACTTGCACAACTGCTCCATTGGTTTCTTGATTATTTCTTGTTTTTGGAACAACAAATAGTTAAAAACTTTATTAATTTTAGTATTCCTAATAATTTCAATTTATGCCCATATTTTATCAAATGTCTTAAGTTCCTGACTCAAATGGTGACAAAAAGGTAAGGAAAAGGTGGTAAAAAGGAAAACGAAACTACTAAATAAAAGACTCTCCCAACCCTCATCAGAGAGGACCAACATTTAAGCTTTCTAGACTAGAACATTACACATACATTAGGAACACATCCACTAAACTAACACCTGTATGCATCAATGTGGGGCAATGAAAATTCATCTCCATACTAGACTTGACTATTCCTAGAAACCAGCCTCACTGTTAGCATACAATAAAGCACAACTCCAACCTCTAAAGTTCTATATACCTAATGCAGGATAGTGAAACATTCACAAACCATACATGATAACACCAAAACTAGTTCAGACACCAATCTTCTTATGTAGATAAATGTGAAGGATTCTCCCATAAGGAATTTAGATACTCTGTCCTTCATATAATAACTTCTCATACTTTTCACTTTCTAGATATACAAAACATTGATCATCATCACTAAACATCATAAGAACATTTGAGCATCCAATATTTCTTATATATTTAAGCTTCTCATAATAGTCATATGACAACATTAAATACTTCTGTCATAATTTTTTGCATCAAGTGCAATACTAAACTCATATACCTCTTCATTAGGTTGATTTCAATGCACACAACATATTGACATCAATGACAATACTAAACACAAGATTCTAACAATCTCCCCCTTTTTCATTGATGGAAATGCCAACAATAAAACAAACGACATAACCTAATGACAAACTATATGTATTGCTCTCCCTCTTTGACATCAAGGACAAAGGGCACAATACTAAAATATCTTTTGACTACACTTCTAATGTATCTCTACCCATTATAGAGATATCTTTGTACTATAATTTTCTCCTCAAAATTCTCATCTCCTTCTCAAAATAGCTCTCTGCATTTCTAGTACAACTCTATCAAAAACACCTTTCCCCTATTAGAGACAACTCACCTCTACAACTATTTCCTACAATCAGGAAAAACCACTCCCTTTACTTCTCTCCATAAGAGCAACAACCACATCAATATAGGAGATAAAATATAAACATTAAGTCTCCTCATGGATATATGCATCACTCTATGCATCTAGTTTTAAGGAGTGGTAACAAACCATAACTTCTATCAAAGATACTCAAAAGTATACTTTGATAGAACCTTAGTGAAGATATCTACAATTTGATCTTGTGTGGGAACATAATTTAATATGACTTCCTTCTCTGCAACTTTCTCCCTCAGGAAATGATCTACTATATTAAATGGTTTTTAGTCCTTGAATGCATTGCCAAATTGTTTGAAATATTGATGGCACGAGTATTATCATACATAATTGAAACTATCTCATCATATCCAACCTAGATATCTCTTAGGGTTTGTTTCATCCATAACACTTGTGTACAACAAGATGTTGTTGTAATATACTCTACCTCTAGAGTGGATAATGACATTGAATTCTACTTCGTGTTTTTACAATGGACTAGCCCGTCTCCCAAGAAAAATGAACATCTAATTGTACTTCTTCTATCATTTACACATCCTTCCCAATAAACATTAGTTAAATATTTCAAAGAAAAATAATTGTCTCTCTTTTACCACAATCCAAAATCCAAAGTCCCTTTCAATTATATTAATATTATTTTCATAGCCTTCTCATGTGATTGCCTAGGACATGCTTGACATCTTGAAACCAAGCATACTACATTCATAATGTCTGGTCATGAAGCAGTCAAATATAAAAATCCACCAATCATAGATCCATAGAGCTTGTGATCAACCTCTGGAGATTCAACATCCTTACTTAAGTGACTAGTAGTTTCCAAGGAGGTTCCAACTAGTTTACAGTCCTCATTTCAAACCTTTTCAACATTTCCTTGGTATACTTGGTCTAAGAAATAAAAATGTCATTCTTCATTTGAGAAACTTGAAGACCAAGAAAGAAGGTCAACTCACCAATCATAGATATTACAAACTCATTCTGCATTTCCTCAATAAATTCCTTACACGTTATCATCTCCTTCGAATATGATATCATCAACATATAGTACCACTATGAAAAATTTATCATCTTCAACTTTAAAATGTATATTTCTTTCTATTGTACCTTTCTTGCACTTCTATTGTATCAAATATTTGTCCAAACTAGCATACCAATCTCTAGGAACTCGCTTGAGTCCATAAAGTGTCTTTTTGAGCCTACAAACCATATTAAAATCATTTGATAACTAAAATCCATTTGATTGTTCAATGTAAACTTCCTCTTCCAATTATCCTTTCAAAAATGTAGACTTGACATCCATTTGATATACTTTGAAATTCTTATAATACTAGTGAAAGAAAGAAATAATCTTATAGCTTCCATTCTAGCTACTAAAGAAAAAACTTCTTCAAAATATCTACCTTCAACTTGAGTGTGGCCTTTTCGTACCAATATTTGTTTGTTTCTTGTGACTTCACCATCTTCATTTAATATTTTCTCGCACACCGATTTGGTTCCTTTTACATTCTTGTCCACTGGCCTAGCTACCAGTTCCCATGTTTGATTCTTTTATATATAATCCAACTCTTCTTTCATGACTTTTATCCAACTTTCATCCTTCCTAGCTTATGCATAAGTATCTTGTTATACCTTCGATAGAAAATAGTAGTTTGTTTGTTAATTCATCTTTGCCTTTCTCCTTGTCAACACACAATTTTCTATGTCTCCAATTATATGATATTCAAAATTATGCCTCTATACACATTCTATTAGGGTCTTCAATGTTTTCTCTAATTCTTTTTCCTCTTCTTCTTCTAATTCTTCTTTGTCTTCTAGAACATTTATTTCTTTTGCAGGAGTGACATAGATACCTTTAAACTCTAACTCAATCTCTAGAGCAAATCGATTCCATTCTTCACTCATCTAGACATTGGTGCTTTCAACAATCCTTTTTAGTCTTAGGTTATATCATATGTATGCCTTTCTTTTTGTAGAATATCCCAAGAATATGTCTTCATTTGATCTTGCATCAAAATTCCCAAGATTGTCTTCATCTCTCTTGATATAACATTTTCTCCCAAAGAGTCTGAATTATTTCATATTTGATACCTTTCCAAACCATAGCTCATAAGGTTTTTGGGTATGATTTACTCTCAGCTACACCCTATAAGAAGATAAAAAATGACGTGCACAACACCGCTCAAGTACATGTTTGGTAGATCTACATATTTTAACACGGTTCTAGCAATTTCTATAATAGTTATATTTTTTGCCTTTCAAACACCCATTTGGCTAGGGAGTTCTAATCCTTGAGCATTCAATTGCCTCTTACTACCATTTTCTTCACAAAATTTATTAAACTCGTGAAGTAAATTCTCCACCTCTATCAAATCTTAAACACTTGATTCTAGCATCTATTTGATTCTCGACCAAATTCTTAAATGTCTCAAACCTACCTAATGCCTCTAATTTTTCTCTTAATAAAGTGACCTATGTCATCCTATAATAATAATCAATAAGTAACATGAAATACCTTTCACTGTTTAGTCCTCTTATCTATGTGGATATATCTGTATAGGTTAGTATGCATTATCTCCAAAGGTCTTGCAATTGAGTACTTATTCTTGAAATTTTTTCTAGTTTTCTTTCCCATTTGCATTCTTTGCATAAAGCATTAGCATGCTTGATGATTTTGGGAAGATCTCTCACCACCTTGGAAGAACTAATCTTCATCATGTTGTTAAATTTAATATATCTAATTCTTCTGCACCAAAACCAAAACTCACTGCTTTATACCAAAGAATAATTGCCTTCACTATTTTCCTTAAGATAGTAGATGTTACCATTTATCATACCTTAAACAACTAATGTTACAAAAACTTTTCTAATTTCACATGTATATATCCATAAAATATAACCTTATATCCTTTACTACACAACTAACTTATACTTAATAGATTTTTCCTTAACCTTTAACATAATATACAACCATAGCTTTATGTTTGTCATCAATAGATATAATTACCTTGCTATTTATTGATGTAGAGCATTCACCTAAAATAAAATTGATCCTCCATCATACATTTCAAGCTTAGTGAGATCTCTTCTATCACAAATCATATGAGTTGAACATCCAAAATTAATCACCTGAGGTCTATGTTCTTCTCTTACATGTAAAGCGATCTTCACAACTATTGATCTTTCACTACTCTCTATGACATTTTGACTTCTTATCTATTGCTATTATTCTCCTTGATAGCCAAAGATAACACTTCATCATTTGAATAATTTCCATCTTTATCTTCTAATGAATGAGCCTCTACAAGACATAAACTCTCCTTACCCTTATCTTTATTATCAATCCTTATGAATCTATTATTTCTTCTCTCATTGTCATTAGGCTTCTCAGCATTATCTTCCTTATAAGTACATCTACCAAAAAAAATACCTATTCTTCCATAAGTAAAACATTTAAAGGGTAACCTACCTTTATACTTTCTTGAACCTTTCTTTAGCCTTCTTACAAATTTTTCTTCTTCATCATCCAATTTTTTTTTTGTCTCAGGTACATCTTCAACCTTCTTTGTAACCCTTAATGCAATACCATTTCTATCATTTTGACCATTTCCAATCTCATCCAACTCAAAAGAAGTGACAACCCCATTGAGTTGATCCAATATGTAGTTGTCCATATCTTGACTTTGTTGAATGGCCACCTGCAAGGATTTGTAAATTTTGGTCATGGTCCTTATCACTTTCCACACAACATCATTATCCTCTAAAATTATTAGGTTTTCAAATTTATACTATTTTTTCTACAACTTGATTGGCTTGATCTTCTTGTCTCCTTTATATATACTGCTTAGCTTCACCCACATTTCATTTGCACACTTATAGGACATAACTTTCATCAATTTTGAATCACTCAATCTATTGGTAATAGTATTTTTGGACTTCACATTGTTCTCATGTAACTTTATTTCATAATGTGTAGAAGGACCACCACTCGAAGGAACATAAGGTTTCTTAACTTCTTTCAAAATGCCAAATGACATAAAGTCCAAATGTGATTCCATCCTTGTCTTCCATAAAGCATAGTATGTTCTGTCAAAATAAGGTAGTTTGTGTCTTTTTTCATTCACCATCTTAGATCTTCATCAAGTGATTAAGCTTTTTCTTTAATAATTTAGCTTTAATACCAAATGTTGAACACGCCACAAGACTAGGGGGGTGAATCAGTCTTGAGCATATCTTAAAAAAATTCTCTCTCACACACATATTAATTATCTTTATCCAACTTACACTTCAAAAAAAGATATTACAATGCAACACAAACACATGAACATCAAATTTTTATGTGGAAACCTAATGTGGAAAAAACCATGGTGAGAATCACACTCCAATATAGATCACTAATTACAAATGTTTTAGCCACAGGCCAAGAGGCACACTACACCTGAAAAAGACTTGTAGGATGAGGCACCAAACCAAGATAAGATACATAGGACTTGCAAATAACTGAAAGGAATAATTCCTTCAAGGAAAAATGTAGGCTTGCACAAGCTGCCAAAACACTTACTATCTCCTAGCAGACATAGAAATATAATGAACTAAAAAGATGTAGGATCTCGTCATCAACCAATAAAACAACTTTGACAAACTCATACTCTTCCAATTTCGCTCTTTCACATTTGCATCACACCGACTACACGCAATACACTCTAAATCAATCCATGCATCAACTCAACCAATCTTAGGTATATTGATTGATCTTCTATGTAATTATTGATTTTCTTTGAATGACGTTGAAATGAATTCATCCAACTACCTTATACAGCCTCCAAAGGATGCAATGAAGGGTTGTGTCTCTTCATTTGAGGAAGGATGACCCTTAGCATTCCTTTTATTTCAAACTTGTAATTTTATTATGCTAGGTCGTCCCTCTTCTTGAATATTATATATTATAGATTCTAAGTATCTCTCTTGATATTATAGATTATAGAAATCTCAAAAGTTGAGAGTAAATATCTTCTTGATATTAAATTGTTTTTATCTCTCTTGATATTATAGATTATAGAAATCTTTGAATAAAAAATTATATTTACCTAATAAAATCCTAGCCTAAATAGAAACAAAAAAAGTTTGTGTTTGATTTACCAATTGACCTAAAGAGAATGGAGAATCATTCATGTCCTTTTGTTGGGTGTGTGCGAATACGAGTAATGCAAAGGCTCAATTAATGAAAGAAGCCACAACAAAAAAGAGAGATTTTAGAAAGTCCTCTCACTAGAGTAGTTTGGCAAGTGTTATCCACTCCCCCTCCACTTATCAAGGAGCTTAAAATTCCTAAGGCAATTTAGATTTCCAATGTACCTAGGTCCTAGGTATTGTTCCTAGAAGTTTTAGTTGTTTAGATTAGACACATCATACCTTATCTTTATGAATTTTATATATTTTTAGTTACCTAGGCATTTAATGTTTGTGTCATGTTAGTTGGTCATACTACATCACACCTTGCCTTTGTAAGCAAGGGCATCTCATTGTAATATTTTATTTTCAATCAATTATTCCATGCATCTTTATTCTACAAGTTATTCTTGTCATACTATCATGTGAAATTTGTTTTTATCTTACATGGATTCTAGGGGTGTCAAGGAGTCACCCCTAAACAAACCTCGCCCACCGCCTCCACCAATGCCAAGAAGAGACCTATATATTTGCTAACATATCATAATTTAGGGAATGATCCTTACATAAGAAGATCTGTAGGTCATTAATGAGGGATGGATGTCGTCCATTCTTGTATATATCACACAAACCTATAATTAAAATTTTCAATGTAGCATTGTAGGCACAAGTGTGCAATAATGATGTCATAGAGATGGTTAGTGGAAGAAATCATGCCAATCATAGAAATCAACTTTGCTCTCGATCCCTTCAAGTCATAGAAATCAACTTTGTTATATCAAGCCTCAAAAATAATTTCAATCATTAAATATGGTCAGCCACCAACAAAGGAGATGCTGGGTGTCAGGTTGTCAACCATGTAACCAACCACTTTCTATTTATTTCAATGGTCTAATATCAATCCTCTCTAAATCATAAGTTTTTTTTAATTTGATTATTTATCCTAAGTGAATTATATTGAAAAAACATTTTGTTTTCATCACAATAGTATTTAGTATGACTGGACATATTCATTATCTAGACCTTCCTACCATGTATTATCTATACGTTTTAATTTATGGAGAAATATGCACAAGCTTTGAGGGGCATACAAATTGGGTATTTGTTGATGCTTTCTTTGTTAAAATAATTAGGCCACAAACAAGGGATCTTCTCCCTCTGACTCAAACACAATACTTACTATTGAAACTTATAGTGATTTTATTATTATATCATATGTTTATGTACAAATAATGACTTGATTTGTAAAGTTAGCAAGCTTTAAAAAAATGATTATGGAATTGAAAGGGGTGCTCATGTTAAACATGGTCATTAAATCAATTGATGACTATTGAAGTTAGAGACCAATTATTTAAATATTGTGCCTCTAGAATTCCTCTTCACTTCAACTCAACTTTACCAAAAATAAGTAAGTTTATAATGATTATTAGCCAAAACTAAAAACCTAATAAATCAAAATAATGAGCTAAAAATAATAACAAAAATGATCAAGAGATAATGTTATTTTTGGATTAAATTTTGTTTAAAGATTTTTAAATCAATGCTTCAGAGTACACTCCATGATTCATCATAAGATAAAGAGAGTTGAAGGAATCCAAAATTAAACTGCGTTAAAGACTTTTGAATCAACATTTCGAATTATGCTCTATGATCCATCATCGTGATAAAGAGTGCTAAAGGAATCCAAATAATTTTGTATTTCTTTAGCTCTTTAGATTCTTTTAGCTCTCTTTATCGTGATGATAGATCAAGAAGTACGATAAAAAAATGTTGATTCAAAAATCTTTAGCACAATTCAATATAGAAACAACATTACTCTTATATCATAGATTATAGAAATATGTGAATAAAAACAATATCTACCCAATTGAAACTCCTAACCTAAAGAGAAACAAGGAAAGTTTGTGACCAATTTACACCTTGCCCTAAACGGAAGGGAGATATCTTCCATGTCCTTGTGTTGTGTTGGGTGTGTGGGAATACGAGTAATGCCAAGACTCGATCGAGGAAAGAAGAGTCAACAAATAAGATAGTCATTTTAGAAAGCGGTCTCACGAGAGTAGATAGGGCAAGTATTATCCACTTTTCAAGGAGCTTAAACTTCGTAAAGGCACTTTAGATTTCCTCTCTATTAAGCCTCTTCTTTCTTTTTACCTAGTTCTTTGTGCCCTAGGGAGATCATGGGTTCCTACTCCAACAAAATGCATGTTATTCTTAAATAAAGCCCACATTCTTCTTTGCTTAACACATAGAAGTTGCCTTGTCATCCTCGGCTTCACATGGGAATTCATTGAAAAGGAGCAAAGTAAACCCTAAACTGTTTGGTACATAAGAGGTGGCACACAGAGAGAAGAGGTTGGTGAAGAAGAAAACATGTGAGGCCATGACACATGGAAGTCTAAGATAAAAAGGTGCCGAATGTTATCTTGTTGAGGCTCACATGGCCAATAATGTTGAGGCAAGGAAGGTAGCACAAATAAATAAACAATTCCCACTAGTATTTTTTATTTCCTAAGCTAGAAAAGGACCAAGATTTGGCATCTAAGCTTTAGCACATCAATGTTTGGGGGTTTGGTTTGCAATTAATGTGTACCCTTCATGCTGTACTCTAGTGGGCTTAGGGGGACAAGCCATGTGGCTTAGCTAACTCCCACTTTGGCTTATGTTCAGTACACATGGGGTTTTCATCATTTTGGAAGAATGAAGTTTGGCATCTTTTGGGCTTTAGGTTAGAAAGTTTGTATTGAAACATTTAGTGATTTAGGGGTTAGTAATAGAAATGGGTGTTAACTATTGTGTAGTATGGGTTGTAAGGTTGAGGTAATTTGGCAATTTGGCATGTAGCTCAAGGTTAGAATAGTTTTAAATTTGGTTTTAGGAAATATGTATGATTCGAGGGCAGTTAGGAATTGGAATTATTATTTTTATGTGGGATTATAAAAAAAGCATTGTTAATAGATATAAGTGGGTTGGAATAGTTCTATTTGACTATGGAAATATGGTTGTTATACAAAATTGGTATGAAATGGAAGTTGGAATAGTTCTTTTATGTGATTAAGAGAAATAAGACTTATTAAACAATAGATCAAAATGAGAGTAGTTCTTAATATTATTATAAAAAATTAGTACTATTTACAATTGGGTGTCTATTTTAATTATTTATTTATATAAATTTAAATATTATTATAATTAATAATTAAATATTAGATGTTGTTGAAATCATTTTTTTTTCATGAATACAAGTATATTTTTATTAATTTATAAATACATACACATATTTACAATAAAAATAACAATAAAACGACTTAAGCAATACCAGTGGGAGGCAAAAGCAAATCCAGACATCACTGAGGTTCTGAATGATGTTAGGAATGAATCACCCCATTAGCTATTCCCTCTTCATATGTGAAATTGTTATAATCAACAGAAAACCAATTTTAATTTTTAAATATTATCTTTTCCAAAAAATTATTTTAATTAAAATCATGCATTTCCAACTCTAAGGTTCACTTATTTTAAATTAAAAAAATGTTAATTTAAGTTTTAATGCTTAGTCCAATTGATTTGACAATCCAAAGTAAATTATGGTTTAAAGATCCAAGTCTCATAACTCTAAGTGTTATATAGGAATTAAGAATTACTCACATGTGAACCGGTAGTTCTTTAGGAATGTGGCTATACAACAGATTTTACAAAATTTTCAGTATTTGTTCTTTATGATCTGCATATTTTGTGGTGGAAAATCACAAAAAAATTGTAAAAAAAAAACAGTATGTTTTTTACAAATCTTTTGACTTTGTCTTTGGTGCATTTTACATGAAAAATAACAGCTGCCTTCTTTACTTAAAGATGATATTCAATATCAATATATTATTTTAAAGTGAGCTGTTGGTGTTCTTTGCACTAGGGTACTTAATATACACTGCAGGTTTTCTCATTGATTTATTTGTATATTGAACACTTTCATTATTTGTTTGAATTGCATAGTTTATTTCTGTTTACTTGTTTCAAAGTAGTTCTCATTCCGGGGCTTCATGTACATTTTAAGGGTATTTGTTTTATCAAATCAATAGCGAGAAATATTTATTCTTGATACTGACTACGGTTTGGGTTTTTATGGAAAACAGGTGTGGTAGAGGATAAAATTTGTTGGTATGACCAATAATAGACTGTACCCGAACAATGAATGAATGAAACATGCTCTCCCAATGGAAAGCGGGGAGGTCACTAAATGCAAGAGGAAAACCACCTTCCCTGCATTCTCCAATGTGCATCTGATACACTGTTTTAGATCTAAAAAACAGAAAAACGATTTCGTATCTGTCCCACAGTTTTTAAACTCCACTTTGTGAGTGAATTGAATGAATGTAGCTTGTTGTCTGATTGCACAGTATTGTTTTGTGGACAAACAGACAACATAACTGTAGATTGAAAGGGGGCAGCACATACTAATTGTAGTAATTTGATCCTGCTGTTTTGCTGGCCCCCCTATGTCATATGATCTCAGAGAAGAATATCAAAGATTATTAAGGAGAGATGAACACATAGACCCAGTTGGGTTGCAGACGGAATGTATGTTTGTGGGGCTTCTTTTTGCAATGTTCAGAGCCTTTTCCAATCAGAACTAATCAAGTTTCAATGCTTTGACACATTTTGCAACACACCCAAATCAATTAAAAAACTAGTTTTCAGTGGGCAGCAGTCATGCCAGATTACAAGCTTTATGAGGAGGGTGAATCGGAATTTGTGGAGGTCGATCCCAGCGGTCGCTATGGCCGGGTAAGTAAACTATTCACTGGCACTCTATGTACAACTATAAAGTTCTGTTGTGTGTGTATAATATAATACAGATCTGATTTCTCTTGCATGTTTGTTGTGTGCAGTACAATGAGTTGCTTGGGAAGGGGGCTTCTAAAACTGTGTAAATGTTACCCTAGAACCCAAATATCTATCATGTTTTATGCAGTCAAATATTTAAGTTTGGGCTTGTCTGTATTGTTTGTAATCCGGGCGACTTGAATACGGAGACTTGATTTGGCATTGGCATTGGCATTGGTTGATGTATGTATGCAGTTACAGAGCTTTTGATGAAAGAGATGGGATTGAAGTGGCTTGGAACCAAGTGAAAATAAAGGATGTGCTACAGGCCCCTGAGGATCTGGAGAGGCTCTATTCAGAAGTCCATCTTCTCAAGACTCTGAATCACAAGAACATAATCAAATTCTATTCTTCATGGGTGGATACAAAGAGCATGAATATCAATTTCGTAACAGAGATGTTCACTTCTGGGTCTCTCAGACAGTAAGTAATCTCGCTTTATATTAACTTGTTCTACTTTGTATACAATGCCACGATTTTTATTATAGTGTGTTCTGTTGGTATCAGATTTAGGCAGAAGCACAAAAGGGTAGACATTATGGCTGTGAAAAATTGGTCTCGTCAGATCTTGAGAGGGCTTCTGTACTTGCACAGTCATGACCCTCCCATTATACACAGAGATTTGAAGTGTGACAACATATTTATCAATGGAAACCAGGGCGAAGTTAAGATTGGAGACCTGGGTCTGGCTGCAATCCTGCGCAAATCTCCTTCTGCTCACAGCATTATAGGTAATTTTATTGTTGTCAACGTCTTACGCTCATTATAGATTAAACACCCTTGTTCAATCTTTTGATTAAGAACTCATATGAACAAGTACGAATTTGTATGTTCTATCCTAGAAAATTGACGACCTCTCTCGTAAGGACGCTTTCCTGAAAGCCTCATTTTGGCCTTTTGGTTAAGGGCCGTATATCCTTTAGTGCTTAGTTAGGAAAATCAATCTGAAATTTGATACCTTTTTCACAGGGACCCCTGAATTCATGGCTCCTGAGCTGTATGATGAAGAATACAATGAATTGGTCGATATCTATGCATTTGGGATGTGTCTGCTGGAAATGCTCACTTTTGAGTATCCTTATAGTGAATGTTCTAATCCGGCTCAAATCTACAAGAAAGTAACCTCTGTATGTCTTTTGTTGGATCTGTAATTGCTAAACAGGCTTATCATATCGAGTTTTTATCTTGGAGACTTTTACTGTTTATTCAAGGATTTTGGGATTGACTTTTAGTTCTTCAATCGATTCCAGGGCAAGAAACCGGCGTGTCTGTATAAAGTGAAGAATCCTGAAGTGAGGCAATTTGTAGAGAAATGTTTGGCCACTGTTTCTAGGAGGCTTCCTGCAAGGGAGCTCTTAATCGATCCATTTCTCCTGGAGCATGGCGTACAACATTCCATTTCAAACATAGACGTCCATAGAGATGACATGGATGAACTAGGGTCTTTCTTGAGGGAGATACACATTAATGCGTCTCAAAATGGTGATAATGTGACACACAAGAATTTGCAAATAGCACGCCATGCCAGGGAGAATGGGATTGCAGGACACCATGAGACCATAAAACACAACAAAGTTGTACCCTTGCCTGCATGCTTCAAAGAGGATGATTTGTCTCATGATATGGATTTTACCGTCAAAGGCAAGAAGAGGGACGATGACACCATTTTCTTACGACTACGAATAGCAGACAAAGAAGGTAATTGGTGTAATAATGCAGCAAAAAATGGTTTAGTTTCCAGTGTCTGAAGTATAGCCATATCAGTATATTAAATTGCTATGCTATTATAAGTTCTTTCCATCAAATAAACCCTAACCCTTATCTGCAAATCTCCTCTTATGCTTTGCAGGTCGTATTCGCAATATCTATTTTCCATTTGATGTGCAAAGAGATACGGCCATGAGTGTGGCCAGTGAAATGGTTGCTGAGCTTGACCTTGCCGATCAAGATGTTACAAAAATTGCAGATATGATTGATGAAGAAATTTTGGCGTTGGTACCCAATTGGAAGGCAGGGGTAGCAGTAGATGATTATCAGCCATGCATGGACTATTGTCATTGTAACACCAAAACAACTGAAGATTGCTCTGGGAGTTACACTGATTGTTTTTCTACCATTTCATCTGACAGTTCTTTGTTGGAATATCTGAGGTCTCACTACTTGGTTGAGAACATGCCTGGAATGTTGCCTTGTTGCACTCAAGTTGAATGTGCAGCTATGCATGGTCGCTTTGAAGAAGTCACATTTCAGGTTGACGGAACTGATTTTTCTTCATATGCAACAGAAGGGATTCCCACAATATCCAGTGAATCATCAGATCTTCTTCATCACTATTCCCATGACTGGGCTGCTGGTGAGGATCCAACTTCACCTGAATCTCTAGTCTCACATGGTTCGGCACCTCCCATCTCTGAGGAATCTCAGTCTTGTCAAGTTTCCTCTGTTAATTATAACACAGAGGTGGCAGGTTCAAGCAGATCCACAGAGCCCTCAGAAAAGACAACATATGCAGAGGATCTGGACAAAGCTTGGATGCATGGATTGTCCGAGGGGTCGACTCCTGTAACTGAATGTGGTTCCCCTAGTTCGCTCAACAAGCAACAATCGCCATCATTAATTGATCCTCTATCAGATGAAGATATTGATTCGGTCAACAAAGTGCTGAAAATTTTGGCAGTAGAACATGAGCAGGAATTAAAGGAATTGCAGAGAAAACATGAAAATGCCATCTTACAAGTTACAAATAGATGGAAAAACAGAAAAGCTCTCAGATCATACCCTACTAGGAACAAAATCAGTGGTGGAGTAAATAGTCAGGAATATGAAATGAAGATGAATGGTGGCCAAGAACAATGGGAAGAAGACTATGCAATACAACACACAACAGCAAGTGATAAGGAATTCGGAGCTGCAAAACAACATGAGCCAGACAATGGAGGAACAAGATATTCAAGAAGATCCAACCCAAAAGTATCAAATAATACTAAAGTGATCTGCTCGGACATTGCAGTTCCCAGAGGAACTACATTACATTCTTATCCAGCGCTCATGCGTTCTCCTCTGCACATGCATTCTTCTCCTCCAAAGCCAGCCAAAAGAAATTTGGGGCCAAATAAGAGGCTAATGAAAATGCATTCTTTTAGTGAAGTTGATAGTCATCTGCACATGAATTCTCGTTCTCCAGAAATTGGTAAGTTGAAAAGCAAGAAACCAATTACAGCATGTCGAGTAGAGAAGCATGACAATACAAAACATTGCTATGGAGGTTCAAAACAGATGCCATCAATACCTCGGTCATCTTCCAGGGATTACAGAGAAGGAAGAAGTAGACAGTAACCTTAACGTTTGAAAGTATTATATGTAACATAAATTTATTGCCCTTAGACTAGATTCAATGTTGCAGAAAAGACTAATTATTGTATAGACTAGTGTTGCCTTGTGGATGAGATTATCATTCATAGCAATGCCAGGGAAGGTTTTCCAGAAAATATTCCTTGACCTCAGCACCTGTATGTTTCAGAATTTTGTCAGGAAAGATGTCAATTTGAAACAATATAGTAACCAAAGGAAAATATTCTCATCTGCTTCCAGTAGGATGTGATGCAATTGCCAAGAGAAAATCAAAATACATTATCAAGATGTATTCGAGAGTTCATCTCTATTCAGATGATGCAACTTGGATGGACTGTACATTATAATATCAGTAACACACTTCCTGGCTGGAGACAACTGAACTTCCTTGCCAGATTTACCAATCAACTGAGAAATTATAAATTGGAGGGATTTTAAATTATATGTTTGGAATTTCGCTTAATTCGAATCATGGATAAAAGATTTAGTTGAGATAATATGCTCTAGTGAGCTTTAGGATTTTGTATCCGATATTGAGCAAATAAAGATTGTCAGTGCACTTCATTAATTATAAAAAGATGATAGTGTCTGTGACATCTCTGTGTCTCACACAAAGACACTGATGATACTATGTAATTCTATTTAGCCTATGTTAAAATGAATTGGGATTGGTTGGCTTATGCGGGATTATTTATCCTAATATTTGTAACTAGGTTAAAGGCAAACCATACAGCTGTGGTGGACAGGCTGGGACCTAAAAAATGTTTACCTTCACTTTTATATTGAAGATGGACAACTGTGAAACCTGATTCAAAATTTTTTATTATCTGCCACTTCTATATTGAACATAGACTTTTCTGAAACCCTTTTTTAAATTGGGAAAAAACTGCTCTGTTCTCGGGATTGTTGGGCCACAAAAAAAATGTTCTTGTTCACAAACAGACTTGAACATCAGGTTTCTCCCTAAAGACTGAAATCCATTTTACCACTACACCACTCTTATATGCACAGTGCAAAGGACAGAAATGCTGCTAGTTGACGACCTATGAATTTTTCAAGGTGAGGCAGAGGTGAATCATAATGCTGATTTGAGTGCTATTGGGTAATAGAAATAGAAAGATGGAAAAACAATTACTTTCAAAACCATTGTGTTTTGTCTAATTGATGTTTGATGTGCAGATCCACCAAAACAGGTGTATACAGAAGCTTAGTATAGTGTAATGCATCTTTTTGTTGCAAAATGTGACTATGGAGTTGTACTTTAGAATGGAATATAAATATTTGAATATGGAAGCAGGTGGCTAATTCATATAAAAAAATAGCATATTATTATGCATTGTTAAGACTCTTTTAGTTCCTTTGAAGGTCCAGTCGTCTTGTTGGCTATCAAATTGGTCTCGTACTAAATTTGTGGGGATACTTCTACAAGAGAATATCAGATGGATTATTGGTTGTATCAAGAGATCTTTGCCCCATTCAACGAAGGAAAAAGGCCACTCCCTTGGCAAATGAGGAGAAATGTAACTCATGGTTCCAAAGATCTCCCAACAAAAGAGCTTCTTTTGCCAATCATTACCCAGAAAGGAGAGCAAATTGCCACTGAGCTGCACGCGGGTGCAATGGATTGTCCAAGAAGGCAAATTGCTAGAACCCCTTCATGTAGTGGAAACCTATAACTACTATTTGGAGAGAGCGCCTGGCAGACCAAATTATTTGATGGCGTCGCCAAAAATGTCATGTAAATAGATCTGTGAAGTAAATTTTTTAATGTGACCAGTGATACAGGTGCGACACAGCTACCAGTATTACATAACCTCATTTCCATTTAACAATATTGAGCTTCAAACTTGTGAACACATTAAATAGCGAAGGCACAAGTCTATGATCACAATGACCCAATAGACATTTGAACCTTGATGAACACAACACTAACACCAACACTTCAAACACACTATGGGAAGAACTCCAAAACCTGCCAAGAGATCTTATACTGCACAAACAATTTATTTACAACTCATTAAGTGGTGTTTGCTCTAGTGATGTGTAAATCCTTAAACATAGAGATGTCTAAAGAAACTTGAGATGGTTGGATGGATCTTTGCGCAATACTTTGTGAAAACTAAACTGTACTTTCAAAGGAAACACAATATTTTTGCATGGAAGCAGGTTTATGTTTTACATTGATAATATTCAACAAATGACGATACACGAAAGTCTTTTAATTCCTGTAAAAATTCAGTTCTCTTGTTCGCTATCAAGTTGGTGTCATATATGAGAAAAGGGTTGAGAAACAAGAGAAGATTAAGTAGATCATCAAGCGACTAAATTGAAGATCTTTGCCCCATTTGACAAAGGAAAAAGGCCATTCCCTAGGTGAAACTTATGCTTCCAAATGCCTAACAAAAGCGCTTCCTTTGCCAATCATTACCATAAAAGACGACAAAGGCTACCAAGCTGCCTGAGAGTGGAGTTGATTGTTTAGCCCCTCTTTAGTAGGCAGGAGTTATTTTCCCAACAAATGTATGCCTATTATGCATGCATCTATACAATGTATTGGCAGTTAAAAAAAGTCCATATAGGGGAGAGGAACCAAAACGTGTACACCCTAACTTTCGGGGTTCACGTGGGTCGCCATGTGGATCCAGAGTACAATTTTTTCCCCACCACCTACTTCGCTGAGTTGGCAACTCCAAATCAAAAATTTGCTGCAGGACTAGGTGATTTGTCACGTCATCTGACCCCAACTGTCCAACGTGTCAAAAACCACCCGTTTCGATGTGTCGAAGGGGATGTGCGCGAGCCCACAACCAAAACATGCACACCCTAACGTCTGAAGTGTAGATGGTGGCTACATGGCATTCCAGCACAAACATCACCGACATAGCTTCTCATCGACACCTTACACTTGAACGGGTAGTCACATTTACTACGCGTCACCTCTCCTTACTTCCACTTGTTGAGTTGCTTATTTCGATGTCTATCAAATTCAATACGTCTGACTCCTCGTAGATTGAGCCAGATTTCATTCCATTCTATCTCACCCTTTCTGGAGTATTCGGTTGTTTTGGGACCAAAACGTATTCGGTCATGGCCCCTGTAACTGTGATATGGAACCAAAACCTACCCTCTTCGTTGCCAGCAAATGCATCGATTATTCAGGCATGGAAATTGGTCTCCTTCGAATTGGATTCGTTTTCATGGTTTCAAACGGTTTACCATATTCCTCTGCATGTTCTGTTGCAGGTGTGGAGTCTGTTGCAATGACTATGGAAAGTTGGGACTGAGAGGGGAGGGGTGAATCAGTACCACTAAAAACTTTATAACTGAAATTGCCTATAAACCATATACTGCTGCTTGTTGATTACTGAGTTCATAACTTTGAAATTAAAGTAATATAAAGCTTATAAAACATCACATCAAAACAATAAACAATAGAACTCATAACACCATGATTTTGGTAACGCGGAAATCTGTGGTTAGAACACAAAACTGCAGTGGGGATGACACCCACAACCTTCACTAACTGCAGTATAAAGGGTGTTCAGTTAGAACTTACAATGTTTAGCTATTTTGATAGCTTACCAGGTTAAGAGTATAAAAAAACTTGTTAGGTCTACCTGATTAGAGGATTTTTACAAACTCTACACTTAGAGATGTACCCTGTTAAACGATTTACAAATATAAGATTGGTTAGGATCTACCCAGTATTGGGATTTAAAGCTCTTAATACAATAGTATTAATAACTCAACAATGTCTGTAAAAATGCATCAAATGCAAATGTTGTTCAGACTCTATGTGCTCTGATATGTGTTACCTCAATCTCAAACTGTAACACTACTCTCTTATGCTCTGCTACAGCTAACTTTTTGCTCGATGCTCTCTACTCTGCTCTTTGTTCTTCAAATAACTCCTTTAACTTTCTCAGCAATAACAATAACTCTTAATAATTTCTTCAACAATATCAGGCTCTCTGGTGCTCTCTACTCTGTAAATCATCCATTATATATAAGAGTTTATGCCTCTTAATCTTATGCGTTAGGTTGTTGTGAATCGATCTTAACCGTTAGATCTTCTTTTCCGCTCGGTGACCATGTCACTTTTACCTAGGTACTTGTTGTTTTTCTTGGTACTAGCAAACTTTCTTTTGCTACTTGATCTATGCCTTAGATCTTCACTCTGATTTATTTGAATTGTTGATCCTATAACAAACTGTTATAAATACTTGTAGTAATGTAATTAATGCTGTGACAAAGCATTAAATGTGATCTGATTGCGTTTATGATCAGTTGTCTAACTCAGTTGATTATCCACTCAGTGTCCTTCATTGCATTCAGTGTAATGTAACACTCGGTAACTGTAGACGCTCGATATTTTGTCTTTAACTCTTTGTACTTTTACCGACTTCTCTTCTATGTATGACTTCACTGACTGGCTCGGTGTGAATTACCGACTAGTCAAATATATGACTAACTCCTTTCACTGACTGGTTCTTCTTGACTCTATGACTTTGACATAAACTAATGACAACAAAATACATCTTATAGAGATAACATTCTCCCCCTTTGGCATTAGTTGGGCATTTTTGACAAAAAATTTCAACGTCATCAAAATTTGTAACTCCCCCTCGGATGTTACACTTTATACATATCTTTTTTTTTCACATTTTTTTTTTTTTTTTTTTNTTGGCATTAGTTGGGCATTTTTGACAAAAAATTTCAACGTCATCAAAATTTGTAACTCCCCCTCGGATGTTACACTTTATACATATCTTTTTTTTTCACATTTTTTTTTTTTTTTTTTGACTATGAATACATATACATATACATAGTTAGCTATCCCCGCTTTTTTGACAAAAACTACCAAAAGTAAAACTTATTTCTCAAAAATATGTTTATACCTCTGTTGTATCCTTGAAACTATAGTCTCCCATGTGTCTCAGAGATTCTGAAGTATAACAATGTGCTCCGTAATATCTGCAGCTAAGCCAACAATACTGTCCAATGAGCTAACATCAAGATAATCGACTAAGTCTTTGGCTTTCTTCAGGTGTATCTGCATCGCTTGGATATGGGGAATTTATAATGCTTGCAATTCAAGCAGTTCCAATCTAAGCTTATCCTCCTGTCTTAATGAAAATTGAACTCCCATGAGTTCTTGAATTTTTGAGTAGTAAGTCTGGAATGCTCCAAGCTCGGTAGTTAACTGCTTAAGCTGCTCAGTCAACTCTTTTTCAACATCTGCTTCCTTCTTCTCGATTTCAACAGTAAAGTTTGAAAGAATACAAAACTTTTGAAATAATGCGATGGATGTGAGTTTGTTTTCAATATCTGTACATAACTCGGAAAGAGTCACCTTGTCTACATCAGTTTCGTTCAATAAGTATTCCATCAACTTCTTCTCCATAGACTCCTTGTGAATCTTTAACATGTATTTGGTCATGTCCTTGTTTGGTCCTTTGATCTGTTGGACTAAATTACCAACTTGGTCTAGTAGGAGTTCAAATTCATCAATTGTAACTTCAAGAACAATTTCCTGGAAAATCTCCTTTACATCTTCTAAGATATCTACCTGCCCTTAAGGTTGGAAGGGGAATCATGTTCTCTTCCCCTGCTATTTGTTGATTGTTGCTAAGTTCACTTTTAATTGTGTTGCCATATGATCTAGTGCTGGCAGCAAATGTTGGGATCCTTACATGGTAGTCGTACATAGCAGGAAAAGTAATAGGTGGCAAAGTAGGTGGACAATTATAAGCTGCAGACAAGTTAGGGATGTTTATGTTGATCATATCTCGCGTAATTCCATGCCCTACAGACAAGGGAGTGGATGGAACAAATTTATTTTTTAACATCTTCTTTCTAGCCAAATCCTTGCTCTGCTCTGCAAGCCTCCTTTCATCTACCCCAAATTCCTTTTCTTCCTTCTCTCACTTTTTTTTTCCTCCTTTTCCTTCTTCTCTTCCTCTTTCAACCTTTCCTTTTCCTTATGTAGAATTTCCTTTTCTTTTCTCTCCTTGTCCTTTTCCTTGGCTACTATACGTGTAGCCTTAATTTCTTTGATCTACTCTTTCTTTCTTTGATGTCCTCTAATTCTTTCTTCCTCATCTCCTACTCCATTAGCGCCTTCACGTAATCATCATATGATAATAACTAGGATTGTCGACTCAAGCAGATACCATTATCACCCCTTGCCATTTTTGTGGTTTACAATGTGAACGAACAACTTTAAGAATTTGGCCAACAATATTTGTTGTTGAGAACTCGGTGTCTCACTTACATTTGACAAGTGTTCCATCTTCCTCATTCCCAGCTTCACATGTTTCTTGTGTCATATCTACCTCTATAGGACTATATGATAGCCCATAATTATCATAGTAATGCACAACTTCCAACATGATAGTGGTGGGTGGTGAAAGGAAAGTGAAAGATCCATCTTCTTCTTGCCCTTGAAAGTACACACCTAGATTCATAACCCCTTCTTCCAACCATGAGGGTGGTATTCACTTGGATGACATGTCAAGGCTTTCTATTTCATTTTCTACTGGCTGGTCACACTCCACTTGTGAATTGGAACCACAATGACAGGACTGAGCTATTTTTTCTGCTACATCTTCAGTTGACATTTCAACTCCATAGAGGCTTAACATGTTCTGCATTGTACATGCATCTTCACCGCCATTAATTTGAAATGTGTTGTCAGGATGCATATCCTCCATGAGTGCATCAGGATTGAGGGGCCATATCCCAATCCTTTTGAATCCTACCATAATGTTAGATACAGTCAATGACCTTGTCAAAGACTTGCTATCTATTTCTTCTAGTTCTTCCCTCCTGATTTCAACATTTGAAAACTTTTCCAACCATGCTACTCATTCTGATTTGAAGTATGCTTTGAATGGAGAAAACACACTCACATTTACAGGTTGTAGTTTGTGAGAGGTGTGAGCCGACAATGTGAGAAGGTCAATACCTAACATGCGTGCCTCTTGGACGATTGTGATTGCAACATGACTTCCATGGCCATCAAATATGAGTAAGTCATTTTTGGTTGGTGAAACACCCACTAGAATAGAGAAAGAAAAGTGGTGTAGCCAATCAAGGAATAGTTCCTTGGTCATCCGCACATGTGGTGGGATCCCATGCAAACACTTGGTTCATATTTCACTATATAATTGTGCAAGTGCTTCTTGCCTTTGAACAAGTAGAAGCCCAGAATGGTTTTCTTGAAAGCATTAACACTAAAAAGAATGGTGATCCATTCATGGCAATTGGGAATTATGTATGACAGATTTTGTCTCCCTCTTCTTGCAAGAACCCTCAAAGCCCCATTTCTACCTTCATGCACGCCTGTTTCATCATAATTCTATATGTGAGAAGGTCCATATGGATTCACAGCATATGCCTTTGACAAGTGTTGTAGAAAGAACATAGAATAGTTGGTCTCAGATTGACTCTCTTGTCTTTGTTGAGGCCTTCCACTGTCTATAGTGTCAATTTTGAATGGCAAGCCTTAAACCCTGACCACCAAGACTTTCCAGGAATGCCATCCTTCAAAGGGTTGGATCTTCTCTCACATATCTGAGCAACAACTGCCCTTAAGTTCACAATTTCCATCCCATGACCCACTGCAACCATCTCTTGGAACCACTCAACTATCTTCTCTTCTTCTTCAAGGGTTAGGATGGTTGGGGGACCTTTCTTGGAGGTTTTTGTGAGACCAACCAACCATTTCGATAGTGTGGTTGTTGGAATACCCCATTTATTTGATGTTGTCCTTATGGGCATGTTGTTCTCATCAATATCATTGTTTGCCCCTTCCACGAGGGTTGCAAACCAAAACTTCTATGGATTCGCAACTTTATATGCTCTCACTTCTGTAGTATCATCCTGTCTTGGTGTTAGAGGCAGTTGATTGATTTGAACATGATGTGGATCGCTTTTAACAGGTTGCAAATTTCTCACAATGAGAGGTGTGGTTTCAGGGTCCAGAGGGAAAATGACACCTCTTTTATGGCCAAGCATCCTAGTTGATGCTCTTTTCTTTAGTGCAGGCTCCTTCAAATGATATGACTTCCTCATCTGTAGTCAATAATAATAATATGACAATGAGAAATTAAAAAATAAATTGTTACGAGAATTAAAAATAAAAATAAAGCAATACACTCTACACTATGTCAAAATGAAATGGAACCAACTAACCCTGCCATTATGTAGACTAATGCTTGCTGATCAATATTAACAACGATTCTTGAATGATAAACTATTGTGCATTTTCAGATTGTTGGATACTACAGTGTAATATTATAGTGATGTTTGAATAGAGGAAGTATGATCCCCTAACAATACAAGGTGTAGAGAATACAATAGGATGAGAAATAGTAACACTTGTAGAAATGTAACAACTACACTGGTAGTGATTCATGCTCGAAACCTTCTGGATCAACTAGATGAGGTGGTGCAGCTGGTCTAGGTTCTTTCCACAAATTTTTGAGTGTAGACACAACAAGGTGTAGTAGGAAAGAAAGTAGTTTGAGTTTTAATATAGACCTTAGTAAAAACCCAAGACGATATATGGTTGGTGACCACTCTTTTAAGGGTTTGTTTCCACGAAAGAGTTTCTGAGCATTCTCTAAGTTGTGGACCATAGTTTTCTAAGAAATATATGTTCAGGTAGTTGGTCTGCCATGATTCAAGAATGACCTTGAATAATTTAGAATAGAAACAAGATGTTGTGGGGAAGACAAGATTATCACTAGGATATGGAGCTAAAAATAATTGGTCAATAAGATGAGAATGACAAGCAAGAAATTCTTGTTGTGCTTGAATTCGTGGATATGAGATCTCCACTAGCCATTGTGTTTGGGGAATTGGTCTGTGGGGTGTAGGGGAAGAATCATGGATATGTGCTATGATATATTCATCTACATCAATTACATAGTAGGTTTCAATAAGACTTAGAGTACTTAGTTTGTGATGGGCCTTGTAATAGTTATCCCTATCGTATTCATAATTCTTGACAATCTGGTACGGTTGATCTGGGTTACAAATGTCAGCGCTGAGATGTGTCAATGTCCATTGTCTGGATTGGATCATGGTCTCATTGGTAAGTTTCCCATAGTCATTTGCATAATGCTTCACATTAATAAGAAGGCACCAATAGAAAGGATAAACACCTAAAAAATAATTGAACAACGAGGATAATGTAGAGAGAATAGAAAAGTGATAGTTCCTTAAATGTCAAGGAATCCAAACAAACGGTGAGGATGTGAAACAACTAGTAAGGGTACATAAAACTAAAAATAAAATGAACATGAGGGAAACAATAAGTTAAGTTTGTAAAGATGTAAGGATGTGAAATACAAATGAACAAGATACTTGGAAATGAATTGAACAACAATGATAGTATAAAGAGAATAGAACAATGAAAGTGAATTGATTGTCAAGGGCTCCGAACAAAACATGAGGATTTCAAACAACTAGTAAGCTTATCGAAAACATATAATGAAGTGAACATGAAGGAAACTATAGACACCTAAAATTGTCCCACGCCTGCAAGCAACAATTTTTACTAACTTTCTTCTTAATTAATTGAATAATTTTTATTATTTAATTAACTTGTGTCATTCTTCTAATTTAATTTTAAAAATCAAACATTTTCCTATCAAGAAACACTCATTTTGGCAAGAAGATCAGTATGGTTGTTGACTCATTTGGTTAAGTGAGTCTTAACTTTTTATTGATTTTTCTTGAGTCATGTTCTTATGCTTCTCCAGGATATCCACAAGTGATGAGAGAAGTCAAGATGGTTCATGGCTTTATTTTTATTTGTCTGATGTTTGTGGGGGTGTTTTTCATGAAGTCCGAGAAAAATTATTTTGGGTGTCTTTGATAAGAGCCTTCACATCCACATATAGTATATAATTGCAGAACATATTGTAATAGATAACTTCGGTTGTGATGCGTCACACATACCTCAACCCTTAATGCCCATATCCTTAGATGGATTGGTCAACATTCTTTGTCTGTTACATGTGCCTGTCAAAATATATAGGGATAATCCTACCTTGATCTTTCATATCTTGGTGGGAAAACACCCGTTTTGCTAAAATAAAAAGTGGCTCAATGATGAAATAAATTTCTCAAATAAGTTGGAATGAAAAGGTGGTTAATGGAATTTAGAATTTCAATCAGGATTCTTTCTCCTATCATATCTTCTCTTCATCATCATCTACTAACATTCTTCACTTCTTATTAACTATTCTTCTCTTTCATCATTTCATCTAACATTCATCGTCTTCTTTCGAGACATCATCCACGTCTTTCTTGCACAAACAATCTCTCGAGGGGGCACCTATTACCTTGTTGTCAGCTTATTCCCACTGGGGCATAATGAGGCATGATTTTTATTATTATTCTTTGAAACAATGCCTAAAAATGCATTATCTCAAAGAGGGGCAAAATGTAGACACCTAAAATTGTCTCACGCCTCCAGCAACAATTTTACTTTCTTCTTTATTAATTGAATATTTTTCATTATTTAATTAATTTATGTCTTTCTTCTAATTTAAATTAAACAATCAAACATTTTCCTCTTTTCTCGTAATTAAATAATTTTAATTATTTAAATAATCAATTTCCTCCACTTTAATTACATAATTAATTAATTTCTCCACAATTGAATAATCATTTTGATTATTTAATTAATTATGTCTTTCATAATTAAATAAGTTCTTTAATTTATTTAATTATTAACTTAAAAAAAAAATCTTCTAAAATAAATAAAATCTTTCTTTTATTTATTAATTTTATGCACATGAGTTTATTTGTTGACTTATTTAACTCATTTCCTATTTCTTCTCATACACCCATAATTAAATAATATTTATTATTTAATTAAATATCTTCTTGATTCTTGTCACCCATAATTAAATAATTATTTTAATAATTTAAATAGTTAACTAAGTTTCTCTAATTAAGTAATTTTTTTTTAAATTTTTTAAATTAAATCATTTCTTCTAGTGTTATATAATTAGATAATTATTTTAATTATTTATTTGTCTAATATTCCTCCAATTATCGATTAAATAATTTTTATCAATTAATTAATGTCTTTTCACCAATTTTAATTAAGTGATGTTTACTATTTAATTAAACTTACTTTTCTTAATCTTGTCATCACAATTAAATAATTATATAATTTACCAAATAAGTCTTCTAAAATTGAATAAAATAAATATTTTATTTTATTTCCATCTTCCCCAAAGTCAACTAAAGTCTTAAAATAAATAATTTATTTATTCTCCATCACTCACAATTAAATAAATTTCAATTTATTTAATTTAGTAATTATTCTTCTCATAAATAAATAAGTTTTACTTGTTTATTTATATTCCCCATGTGCAAATAAATAAATTTAATATTTATTTAATTGTATTTATTCTTCTAGTTCAAACTAATACTAAGTTTCAGTTCACTGATCAATCATATTTTCTAACTCCTCAATCACTTTTTTGTCACTAATCAATCTATTCACTTATCAATTCAATCTATTCAGTTTTATTTTCCATCTAATCAATTCACTGATCAATCTATTATGTTGACAAACTAATCAATCCAATCAACTCTCTAATCAATTCACTTAACAGATCAATCAAATCTGTTGATAAAGAAAACAGTTGAGTTTACTCTTCAATCAATCTAAGCTCACTCTTCAATCATAGATAACCAATCCCAACAATCAAGGAATCCTGATTGAAACCCTAAAATTATTATAAATAGAGAGTTAATTCTCATATTTGGTAACCACATTATGCTTAGAATTCTTATTTTGGACCACAATTTAGCTTGAAACTGAGAGCCCACATTGCATAAAGAAGCAGAACAACAAGGAAGGATGAATCTGGTTTGCATGTTCATGTGCTTAATTGATTTATTTATCATTGTTTATGCATTCTATTTCATTACTTCCTCTTTTGATAGTAGGGATTTTTACTAACTTTGATTGAAAAATCTTGCTGTGGTTAAGATTTGTGTTGAATTACATGTCTGAATACCCGAATTACCCCTGATTACAGAAATAATACATAAACAACAGGTTTTATTGTTGCATGTTCTTACTTCTGATATTTTCTTAGCATATTCTAAAGTTTAATAGAGTTCAAAATGTTTCATTATGGAGAACATCTAGGTGGGTTTTATAGATTTTTTGAGGTCTACCTCTAGTAATACATCTTTGATACATACAAACCATGACTAATTTAATAATGGAGAACATCTTGATGGGTTCTACGAGCCTACCTCTAGTTATATATCATAATATTTACAAACCATGAGTATTTTAATATATAGATTATAGTTACCTACAATCCTTGTTACCATGAAAATAAACAAGTTAAGATTCAGGAAAGAGCCTATTAAACCCAGAGTTTCAAACTAAAAGCTATTTTATTACTATTTCAATCAGCTGTAGAAATTAATCTCCTTGATCTGAATGCTAAGGATCTCCTTCATCCCATTTCTCAGAACAAAGTTTTCATTCACCTAATTCTGGTGTAATACAAATCCTTGCATTTTTAAAGAGTTGATGTGGGATGTCTATAATATTTAGAATGTAGGAGCTAAAATCCTCTACCAGGTTAGCTTTAATATTGACAACCTAAAGAGATTATAAAATGTCTACCATATCAAGTACCATTGTATAATAAATTTTCTAAGGAGAATAACATCTTCACCATTCTAAGGAGAATACATGGAAATGAATTGAACAACAATCATATAGTATAGACAGAATATAAAAATGAAAGTGAAATGAATGTCAATGAATCCAAACAGACAAAGAACAATAGGTTAAGTATGTAAAGATATAAGGATGTGAAATAGAAATGAACAAGAAGGAAACAAAAACCTAAAAATGAATTGAACAACCAGGATAATAGATAAATTATAGAAAAGTGAAAGTGAATGCAAGCAAACCATGAGGATGTTTAACAACCAATAAGAGTATAGAAAAATAAAAATGAAATGAAGAAGGAATGTGAATTGAATGTGAAGAAAAAAATTTACCATACAAAATAGAAAGTGAATTGAATGTGAAGGAATGGAAACAAACCACAAGGATGTGAAACATACAATAAAGGTATGGAGAACTAAAAATGAAATGAAAACACTAAGTGAAGTATGTAAAATTATAAACATGCCTTGAAAATAATTTTCAATTCTTCCTTCTCTGTGTCTTGTGTTTGCCTCTTGCTCTTCGATGGATGTTGAATGACATGAATGGGAAGAAATCATTTGTTTTAATTCTACTTGTATGTAACAAGTTTTCTCTATTGGTGTGAGGTATTTAATTTTTGTACTCTTTGAAATTTGAATTTTGAATTCTCATCTTCAGTTGCAAGAAATCATCTAATGCTTTAATCTCATATTTTATGGCCTTTGAATACGAATCGGTGGCCTTACAAAAAAATTATTGGTGAATGCAGGTGGTTTAATGCTTAAATGACCACAAGATGAATTGAGGTGGAATGAAGCAACAGTGTGGATAGATTGATGGTCACGTCAATAGTTTTAGGGTGGTCACATCTTAGTAGGTACTAGTGGTCTTAATGTTTAGATTCCATCGCCAATATGCAACTTGTTTTGGGTCTGTGCTTGTCCACGTGACAAAGTTTTCTTATTACTGTGGGTTATGTCTTAAGTGGCGAGCCTCATAAAAATGTAAAGATTTGACATGTGATATTTTGGCTTTGGGTTTACTTAAAATCTAGTTTGAGTGTGATTTTATTATGATCAACCTAATAAACCGCGTGTCGCAACTTGTCAATAATTTGGACAGGTTGAATTTCAGACAAGAAAAACATCCTTTTGTTTATTTTGAGGCATATATAAAACATATATTCACCGTTATTGGTACATTTTGTGGGCTATTATTTATGTGTTTCATTTTATACTTTTTGACTTTTTACCTGCCACATACTGGCGGTCAGATGCATAGGTGTGGGGCCCAAAAATATCCACTAACATATTACGTTTAGGACCCCATGCACATTCTGGATCCCCTCCCCTATTGTGTTTCATTTCAATTAATTATTATCAATTGCATTGAGGAGTGTTTTTGTCTATGCAAGAAAATCTATTGATGCATATATTAAAAAATGTAGGTCACAAATTCAAATCACAACTTATTTAGATAATAGTATGGTTTTCAACACAAAACACACCCTTCCAAAATATTCAAGTATTTTCTAAGTGATGGGATGACCATACATGTGTTTTTGATGGTCATAAGTGCATCGTAGTGAATTTTGCATTGAGAATATCCCCTTGCCTTATGGTGGATACTCAAATTCTATTTTGAGAAAAATATGTCTAGCAACCCAATATCTTCTAGGTAGTGCTAATCCAAATATTGTTACCAACAATCATCAAATATAATACTAGATTTCTTGATGAGTAATAATTATCCTGTGAAGTATTTACCAAGAGTAGACACCTAAAAATGGCCTATTGCTTTAATGCAATGGCATTACTAATATTCCTCTTTAATTTATTTAATAATTTTTATTATTTAATAAATTGTGTCTTTCTACCATATTCTAAGATCAAAATCATTATTTCTCTTTAATTTCATAATTAAGTAGTTTAAATTAATTACTTTAATTATTCAACGTCTAATCAATATTTCATCACCTATCCGTCTACAAAATAATTAAATAATTAAACATTATTTAATAATTATTTCATGTCTCTTTATAATTAATTAAATAATCAAATTTAATTAATGTTCTCCCTTCACTAATTATTACATTTATGTATTAATTAAATCAAATTCTAGCTCATGATTAAATAAATGATATTTATTTAATTAAACTAACTATTCCCCTCTCATGATTAAATAAATTATATTTATTTAATTAAACTAATATCCCCCACTCATGATTATAATTAAACTAAAAATTCCTCTCATGATTAAATAAATTATATTTATTTAATTAAATTAATAATTCCTCTCATAAATAAATAACTAATTATTTATTTACAAAATATCCCCACATGTGTAAATAAATAATTTATTATTTATCAAATCATAATTGTTCTCCTAAATTCCTAACTCACACTCACTTTGAGTTCGTTTCTCAATCACAATTCCTTCCTCCATAATTCTCTCTCATAACTATTCAATCCACATTGTTAATTCCCCCAGCAATCAGTTAAGTCTCAAGTCAATTCAGTCTTCTAATCCATGCAATCAGTTAACTCATCCATACCATTTGTTAACTGACCAGTCTATTCAAGTCATCTCTCTAATCTATTTGTTGACTGGTCAATCAATCCCACAATCATGGCAGTCAAGCAAAGTTGAACTCCTACTCACTTTGAGTTCAACTCCTCAATCACAACCAATCAGTCCTTCAATCATGGATTCTTGGTTGAAACCCCTAAAATCTTATAAATAGAGAGCCAAACCTTTGATTTTGGTAACCATAATTTCTTTGAATTCTTATTTTGTCATACAACCGAGCATTCATTTCTAAGAGCCCACATTGCATAAAGAAGGAGAACAACAAAGAAGCACTGCATGATTTGCATATTCATTTTGTTTGAAATGATTTCATATTAATCATTTATGCTTTCTATTTATCTTTCTCTCTTTCTTGATATTGGGAATACTAATTACTTTAACAATCTCTTTGTGATTGAGATTTCAGTGTTATTGCAGGATTCTATTATACCTGATTACAAATAGTGATCCTGATGTGAAATTTGGTGATATCTTTTAAACCGCTAGGAATTTTTTTATGAATTTTTTTGCAGGTTTATGCTGATCTAAGGAGGCCACAATCCAAAATTTAGATTTTTTGGATTTTGTGTTTTTATTTGTATAAATTATTTATGATATTTCATAAAAAAAACATTTTAGGCACAAATCAACGTTTCTTTTAATTTTTTTTTTAGAAAGTTCTTGAAATTATATAGGAGGTTTATTCTCTGTGATTTTAATTTTTATGAAAAATATTTGCAAAAAAAAAAAGATCTTTTAAAACCATCTGTTCTGATAAAATGGGTCCCTAGGGCACTAATTGAGGAATTATGATATATTTTTTTCAGGTATTTTTTGATATAAGAAAGCTACAGTTTAAATTTAAGATTTTTCTAATTTTTTTCACTTTTTTATAATTTTTTTATGAGATTTCATAAAAAATATTTCTAGACACAAATCAATGTTTCTTTTCAAAAAAGTTACATTTTTGGTAAGGTCTTGAAATTATACAGGGGGTTTATTCTCTGTTATTTAAATTTTTCTGATAAATATTTTCAAAAAAAGAAAGATCTTTAAAAAGTTTTATTTTGTGCGTAGGTGCAGGTGATAATCGTATTATCAAAAACATTGTTTCAAAACTAAAAATGATATTTGCTTCTCTTCTGTCTAAAATATCATTCTCTGTTGTAAAAAGACACATTTTCATTATTGAAAATATACACTTGATGTAATGGAAAAATGTAGTTGGTCACCAAAGCACAAAAAATTTAAAATTTAGAAGCTCATTGAGCAACGAAAAAGAGAGTGAGAGATTAAACAGAACAAAGGACATGCACGTAGATTAAGAATTGAGGCACTTGAAGTAGAGATCGGTTATGAAGGTCTTATAAACACATATCTGGACAAGGTAAGAGAATTTGCTGAGAAGGTCAATTGTCATTATGTCAATACTAGCATAATGGTGGATTATGATCTAAATTGATAGAATTTTTTGGTACTACGGATTTCTCGTTAGCTTGTGGCATGGAAGAAACTTAAATTTTGCTAAATCTAAAATCAATTCATTTGTCTTTTGGTTCTTAAAAAGAAAAGTGTATGCTCAAACATCACAATCTCATCTTTCAAATTGGTGCATAAAATTGACACGTGGTTAACAACTGAACAAGGCAAAGAACTTTTGAAATTGGTGCACTTAAAACTGAACAAGAAAATATCATTTGGTTTGGGCTTAAAATTGAACTCACATGCTTGTATGGATGGTAGCTCAGTTCACATTTGATCTTTTGGTGCTTAATGCGATTAACCGTGTGTTTTGAGTCTTTGGTGCGCTTGCAGAATCTGTTAGACCTATTGACTATGCAGATTTGATCTCTAATCTCGTACTTGTATCAAAATCATGTGGAGCCATAAGAATTTTCATTGACTTTAGAGATCTAAATTTGGCTTTCCCAAAAGATTATTTCCCATTGCCAAACATAGACATGATCATTGATCTCACTTTAGGATATAAGATGTCACTCATGGATGGTTTCTCTAGATACAACCAGATAAAGATTGCACCTGAAGATTAACATAAAATGACTTTCACTTGTGCCTGGGGTACTTACTATTGGTGTATCGTGCTCTTTGGTCTAAAAAATACTGGAGCAACATATCAGAGAGCAATGACAACTATGTTTCATGACATGATGCATATCACCATGGAAGACTACATTGATGATCTATATTGGCAAAATCCCTAGAGATAAATCTACATATATCAGTATTAGGGCCATTCTTTGAAAGACTCTAGGAGTACAATGTAAGGTTAAATACAAAGAAATGTGTCTTTGGTGTCACATCAGGAAAGTTGTTAGAATTCATTGTTTCCCACAAAGGAATAGAGATTGATCTTGAAAATTTTCAAGCCATCATTAATATGCCTCCACCAACAACACTAAATAACTCAAGGAGTCTACAGGGTTGAATACAATCAGTAAGCCGATTCATCTCACAACTAGCTGAAAAATGTCAGATGTTCCAATACTTTCTACAAAAAGATTTCAAATTTGTATGGACCAAAAATTTCCAAGCAACATTTCAAGTATTGAAGGACTATCTACTCTCAACACTAGTCTTAGTAGCACCTATTCCATATCATCCCTTATTGTTATACATATTAGCTACAAAGCACTCATTGGGGGCATTATTGGTGTAGAATGATGCCAAAGTGGTACAGGGGTACTCACCAAAGACAGGGACAAGGATGAATAACAACTTTTGTGGAATTTTTGTTTCTCTTTTTGAAATGTTGTGTTTGTGATGTTGTGTTTTGTAATAAAGTCCTAAACTATGTTGTGGCATACCTTATTTGGCATCCTTATAAGAAAATTGGGTTGCATAGCCATATCAAGACATTTTTGGTTAGTTTTAGATGTTCTCAAGTTAGATGTCATTATTGTGTCAACATGAAAACCTTGGATGGGCGTTGACACCTTGACAAGTTTTTTTTTGTCTTTGAGCATCTTTTCTTGCTATTTTTAGAAATTTGTTGTTGAGAAAATTTTTCTTGTCTTCATGCAAGACTTTGACGTTGAAGAGTTTCTTGAAAGAAATGGATGAAATCTTGGGATTTTGATGTCCCTTGAAGAGGAGAGGTCGAGGAGGTTCATAGGTTATGTTGAAGAACTCTGAATGTATGGTTTTGTAAAGACAATTTTGCATATAACTGAAGGCATTATATTTTTCCATTAGTATACACAAGGAAAAACATGATCTACACCATCGGTTTACACTACACTGACAGATAGGACACAACACTACCCAACGCCAAGGTTACCCGATACTACCAAGTTCAAAGCATTTTGACAAACACTATTTAGTGTTACCCAATGACAAAAAGGTTAAAGGAACATGTTGACAGGACTTTGTGACTGGGTCTGCCAACAGATGTAAGTTGTCACCGGATACCGGAGTACCAGCCAACTTCGCCTGTAAAGGTTGTTCAGGGATTAAATTATCTAGGCCTTCAAGCACGTGAGAGTTGAGTCTCGACGGTACGGGAGCTAAGTTGGGAATGTGACTGTTTTGTTCAGGGGGATAACTGGTTTTCTTGGCTCATCTTCTCTGGGGATTTAGGTAAGTTGGGATTTCCTGCAAGCACATGTTAGTTAACCAAATAAACTTCAAAAGATAGGCCAGGGTTAGAAGTGTTCCATCTACCTATAGTCATGCAAATACATTTAAAACATCAACCATGCTCTAACATACTACACTAAAATACTAAATGCGCACAGAACCATCAGTTCATACATATTCAATAGTAAGGGGGAAAAGAAGGTCGTTAATCTACTTAAAACATTAGAGCAAGGGACATTAGAAACATACAACACAAAAGAACGTTAATCCAGAGGTTAGAATGCTAACAACATCATTGCTAGAACTCCTCTTTCTTCATTAACAGGTTTCCAGCGAGCACTGGTACAATAAATAATGGCTCCAAGGGAGCATCTATCTACTGAGAAATTCTAAGAACTAAGGAGCATTGAGCTCTGCAACTACTAGAAATGAAATACTAAAAGTGTTATAGCTATAGACTAAAAAATCATCAATTTTGCCGACCTTTAGAATGAGGTCAGACATATTATTTATACACATGTTTGCCCTAAAAAAAACCTAGCTTAACTTTACACTCAACAATAAAATATGATTTTTGGTGGTCGGTACTACTTGCACCACGCTACAACAACCTCGAAGAGAGCAGAGGTCTGACATGTTAGAAGAATGAGACAAGAGAAGAGGTATGGAAGAATCACCCTCGAGAAAAGAGCCGAAAGGAGAAAAGAAGAAATCCAATCCCCCAGGGATCGAGGCTACATGCCTCATCAATGAAAAAGTGGCTCACTATCTTCGATGTGCTAGGTGTTCTGTTGGAGCGGCGTTTAGGGAAGACCATCTGTCAGAACCATCTCTCAAGTTGATGTGCCTTGCTGGAGTCACCCACTTTCTGACACCCTTATTCACTGCCTGATAATGACCGACCGGCTCTGGGGAACCTAAACACAGGTCATCCAAAGAATGCAAAATTGCGGATCCGAAACCCTAGGATCCGGGAGCTTACGCTCAAAGAATAAAGAATGCTCAAAATGTGACATGTTGGTGAAAATATTTGGAATCCAGAGAACCTTATTTTTCCTTAGTGTGTTTTAATGTCTCCAGGAGCTGAGCGATTCCATCCTCATCAATGTCCTTGAGGCCAGCTTGGCGGTACTTGGCTGCCTCCACTTGTTTGCCCAGGTTTGAAGTATTTGCCTTGAATTTTGTAGCCATTTTTCCCATGTCGTGAGCTTGGAGCACCAGGCATGTTATGCGTGTCATTTTGGCTCCGTCTATTCCCTCCAGGGATTGGTATCAAGACTCTATTAGCTCATCATATTTTCCCATGACGTATTCCTCCAGAGCACATGTTTCAGTGCTAAAGGGATCGACTCCCGAAACCTTTGAAATGAATGCCTTATATAAATTTAAAGAATAGTCCACCTCTGGAACTTTTCCCCGCAAGGCCCCTACCAGTTGCTTGATTATATCCAATGTGAGATCAAGTCTGGAGTGCTAGGTCTGAACAAAATCAAAGGACTCTTCTCCAAAAATTCTAGCCTCGGAGACAATTTCCTCCCCGATGCTCATGAGTTCTCTTAACTCACCTATCCATATCTCGTATTTCTCGATCTCTTCCTCCTAGATGAAGATGGTGGTTTTGGCTTGCTGTAACACATTGTTGGTTGCGTAAAAGACCAGAAGCGTGGCCACTAAGAAACACTGTAAGTTTCCCACCTGCTCAGCTACCCAATCATCAGCTGCATTTGCTTTCTTTTTCATACTTCTAACCACGTCGATGTCACCCTGTGGGAGCGGTGCTCCAGACGTGGAACTTTCTGGTGGAATGGCATTGATGGGTTGGGAAAGCTCTATCAGAAGCCTGACAAGATTTACGTTCTTCTCTTTTTTTGCCTTGAACTTCTAAGCCTCCTTTTCATAGCGGGCTTCCACCGCCTTGGCTGCTTCTTTTAGCAGGTCTAACTCACCCTGCTTTTCCCTCTTCCCCAGGGATATCTTCATAATTTCATAATCCTTGGCATTTGTCATCGCCTGGTCTGCATCTGGGGAAGGTGTTGCGACTACAACAACTATATCTCCGCCCAGCCCAGTCTAGAGGGTATGGACTGTCTGAGCTTTCTTCACCTTAGGGGGATTCTACACTTGTGCCATCATCTCTGCCAAAGAGAGATGATCCTTGGCCGGTGCTGGGGCCTTCCTTTTTCTAGAGTCCACTAACCATTATGGTGGCAGGGGTGGCCTTGCTGCCAGAGTCTGATCTTGTAAATCCCTAATTTCCTGATCCTTTTCAGACTCTTTTCCTGTATCCTTGGGTTCACCGGCATCATCCAGCTTAGCGGTATTTGTGTTATCTACCCCGACATCCGCGTTCCTAGCAACATTGAGTTTAGCATCTGTATTCCCAGGGTTCTGCCCCTCATCTTTCTATTGTCGTCCTTCATTGACTCCATTTGTTAGAATGTTCTCCTTTGTTGGCGTATTTTCTGGAGGTGGCGAAGGTATCAGGCCGACATTCAGTGTTTGGGCTACTGTGATCACCTCACCATATGTTACTTTCTTAGGATGCGGCATCTGGAGCATGGCAACTGAGGTTACGGTTGGTCCCGTAGGTTCGGTTTCCTCAGCCAATACCGGTTGCTCATCTTATACTTGCCTGTCCTCTATAGTGCTTGCAACCTGTATCTCTAGGATGTCAGAGATGTTCATCTATTCAGGCTCCTCCTTTGATTCTACCTGGAATTCCTACTCTTGGTTAGCCTCTTTCTCTAGGGTTTTCTTCTTAAGACGGATCACCACTTCCTCTTGGGCAACTATTTCTTCTACGACCTTCCCGATATCCCCCTATAAGTTCACCAGTTCATTTGTCCCAAATATGTCATCAAAATCATCGTGTGGAGGGGAGGTCTCCGGGGGATCTTCAGGTTTATTTTTTTGCTCTGGAGAGTCCGAGGAAACAATCTGTACTTTAGGGATGCTAGGCATCCCAAGCTCTGGCTCCACCTTTGGCTTAGGATCAACTATTATTTTCCTTTCCCTCTTTGTCACCAATGGAGGCCTTGCATCCAACATGGCTGCCTGCTCTTCCTCCGCTCCTGTCCCCATTGCTCGGACCATTAATTCTGCAAGTGAAAAGGAAGTGGGAGGGAGGACAGGTTTGGTCATAATGGCCGGGGTGGCCAACTGGGTGATTAATTTGTCCTTCATGTGTTGGGTTTCTGCCAGAGTTTGCTACATTTGCTCCACTATGGGAGTGGCGGCCGAGACTTGATATGGGGTCCCTACTTTCTTCTATCCTCTATCCTCGCCCTGCGAGGAGGTTCTGGCCCTAGAAGTTGAGCCCCGCACAAACGGGCCAACTTTACGTGTACTCCTTGGGCATACCTTCTTGAAATATGCGAGACTATGCTCGATTAGATCGTGGGTGAGGTCCTCTATTGTTGGTCCCTCCTACGCATCCCAGTCTACTGGAGGGAGGGCCATTTTATCTAATCCCTTCTCTTTATATTGTGGCTCCTCAAAGCTTGAGCCTCTTCAGCATCCCCATTGTCATCTAGAAAAAATGCCAGTTTCAGACTCCGAAGTCATCCTAACAGTCTTCCCAAAATTCCTCCATGTGATAGTCATGGGGTTCTGATGCTCGGGGAAGTGTCGTTGCTATTTTTCCTAGTGAATCAAAATTCTTCCGCGCTAGATAGAACTCTGATAGTCCTAGACTTTTGAGCTTGTTACTGCCTCCTTTGTCATGGCTAGACTATAAGAGTAGTTCCCACAAGTGATTGGAAATGGAACATTTGTCACCTTCTTCACTGTGAAGAGGGTGTGCATCTCTAGGATCTGTTTGCAGTATTCTAAAAGAATTATTTTATCCCCACAATGCTTGGGCAACAAATAGGGTTTCCCGGAGAAGCCGGTCACTCGAATGTATGTATGTTGTTGAAACTGAAAGTAATAATGGCCATAGGTTCTGACCAAGTCCATGGACTCCTTAGAGAACCGGTATCCAGCATCCTAAGTAGGTGTGAGGAGGTTGTAGTAAATGAAGGTTTCATTCACTCGACAGAAGCTGAGGAAACTAGCCTCCCATTGGATTTGTGGGAAATAATCCCAAGGAGCATTTTGGCCCGGGCAAGTCCTGAGTTCACCCACCGTAAGTAACCCATTTGTGATGGGGCATTGTTGTGCCAAAGCCCACAAAAAATAGGATGTCATGTAGAATTTTTATGTCCTGGTGACCTGGAGAAATTGGGAGTCCACGTGATTTGCAATGATGGTGGCCCAATCAAAGTTCTGCTCATCGGAGGTGATGCCTAACAAAAAATAGTACATCCATGCCAAGAATTCCCAGGCATGTGGCTGTCGAAAGACCCTGCATAGTGCGATGATCCCCATCTGTATGCTTTCTTTGAATTCGGTCCGGGGGATTTCTAGCTTCATCTTTTTGAAGTCTTTCCTTGGCACCTTAAGCCATTTGTTGTTGAGATACTTCCGGGCCATGTGTTCTAATTTCTAAAATTCTTCTAAGGCCAGAGCTCAGGTGAGAACAGCCGCATCACCAAATTGGGGAATTCCTAGCCCAGCCTGAAAATTCATGACGTCCAAAGACACCATAGGCGTTGGGTACCCGATTAGGACTGGGGCGACAAGCATGACGGCTGGAATGACTGTATTATAGTGTCCTGCCAGAGTGAGAATGAGCTCGGGGGCTTGCATGGAGTAGGGGAAGCAAGAAGCTTTGAGGATCCCAAAATTGCCCACATTGATAGCCAATGGATCTGTTGGTACTCAAAATACAGTTTTGAGGTACCATGTAAAACGCTTGCTAAAGTGCTCTTTTTGGTCCAAAGTGCACATGTGAAAAGGGTGTTTCTGGGTCCTCAAGTGAGTGGAGAATATTTTGATACCTTNTTTAAGACCCATTGACTCAAATTGACCCTTAAGTTGCATGTTGAAATGGGTTTTCATCATTTCATTCCTAGAGGGTCTCAAAATCAGGAAATTGCAAAGTGTAGAATTCACCGGGAAGGGCTACTTTGAGATTG
>MU226894.1:1888740-1906857 GCA_018584345.1 Thuja plicata
CCCGAAGTGAAGGAGGATTCAAATCCTTGTCGCATTAGCCTTTCTCTTGACTGGACAAAGAGCATAAAAGGGAGAGATCACTTTGGTGTTCTAGTTTTTTCTCCTTCAAGAAAAATAGCTAACAGGATCCTCGACCGTCCATTGAATAAACATCATTTTTACCAGGGCCTAAATTTTGGCCCACATTTTGACACTGGTTTCGGTGATCAACTGGAGTTTGGAATCAATCTTTGATCCCGCAATGGTGTCTCCCTTTAGATACTTCATTGTCAGCAGGAGCTTTTCTAGGGCCTTCTAAGCCTTGGTCTTGACAGCTACCCGGGTGGTAGCAATAGTGGGGAGATCTGGGCTCCCGGGTAGAGATGATGCAGATGCCTCCGACATGATGGGTGAGTTTAATTCTGGCAACCTTCAAACAAGATGACCATCAGTTCGTATACAAATCAAAACCTTATTCTAGATTCCGGAGATCTTACCAGTGCATCACATCTATGCCTGAGAAAATTGTTAGTTCGTGTCAATACCTGAAAAGATATATATATGTGTATATATATATATATATATATATATAATGAAAGTGACTTAGGAATTTTGACCTCTAACCGGGCCTCTGGGGATTCCAGCATATGTAATAAAACTAAAGTAAGGATCAAATGAAGACCTAGGACCCAGAGTCCAGAAAACTAACCGTTGCTGACATGACCAGAAATGAACCATACTAGGCTGACATGGGGGTATCACATGGCCACACAGTAATGGGAGTTATGGCATTAACGCTGAAAACTGTCCAAACATGCGAGGAAATGAATGCCACTTGAGCTGAAATTGAATGCTCACGTGGGAACTCAACCTATCATTAAGACTGACTTGATGGAGGAGAGAGAAAACTACTATGGCCAAAACTAGCAAGGCGCTGAGTTTGAACCAGGCAACCATCTTTCTCAGACGAGTTCCACACTTGGGGTTTCCACTGCACGAAGCGCGATGAGCTCGCCACTAGGAAGAATGTAGATTATACAAAGAAACACATACAGAGCCCAAGGATAGGTGAGGGCTGAAGCATGACTCACAGACTTGGCCAAAAATAGGCATATATATAGACGCAAACAAATATTTACAGAATGCACAATATATACAGAATATACAGAGGTATTTATACAAAAACCTAATGAAATATACAAAGCATCTATATTTAAATTACTATTGCACAGAGGGTAGACAATCCTCTGGTAGAGCCAACCCACCAACGGGAGGCAACAGAGAGAAAAACTAGAGATAGAAACGAAAGCAAAAAGAAAACAAAACAAAAATAAGCGAGAACCAGAAAATGGGAAACCAGAGAGAGAAGAGCTGAAGGCTTACCTGAAAACTCAGGGGAATGCAGGAAAGATGAGCATGGGAGGTGCTCTGCAACAAGTTAACCTTCAAACCACCGCGAGAAAGCACTACAAATCACTTGTTAAGTCATCGTTAATCACCAAAGCAATCTGTACTTAATCACTTCAAATCACATTAATCACTCTGGTAATCACTCTGTGAGTTTTAATCATGGTAAATGTGAAAAAGTCAGGTAACTTCTATTTATACCCTTAGGGTAAAAATGCATTGTGTTCTTTCCGCAAACTCTGGGACAAGCAAACCTCCGGACTCTGGGCCCGAGGATTCCATGCAACCATACCTTCTTGCAATAGAAGACATGATGGCAGAGAATCTCAGAGTCTGGAATCTGGCTGACTCAAAAGAACAAACAAGCTCTAGGACCAGGTCTCAGAGACACAAGAAGACAAAAGAAAAAGAAAGACGACCCTCGCAGAAGTAAAGCCCAGAGGGAGAACAAAGGAAAACATAAAACCAAAGGAAAGAGCAATAGTGAAAAGGGGGACCCAACATTTTTCCTACAAAATGTAGGGATAGGTATGCAGGGCATAACAAATGGTGACTATCTAGGATGAATGCCTTAGTGCATTTGAGAACTTTAGAATCTCTAGTTTTGCAAACCAGAATCAATCTTTACCTGGAGCCTTATGCTTGCAAAGTGCGAGGTGTCTAAGAAAATCGGAACTCATCCTTGATTCAAGATTTTGGTCTGTCGTCAGCTATGAATTGTGTGCTTTGAAAGAAAACCAAGCCGATGACCTCCAGGAGAAGCAGAGAGGAGGCACTAAGAAAATCAAACCAAAGTCATCATATCTTGCACGTTTTCTCTGGGTACCAAAATTCTCTATTCTTCAGTTCTTTCCTTTCCTTTGATTTTTTGGATGGAAAGGCGGTACTCCTTTCACCGTAAGCCTTAAGCTTAGCTAAGTTTAACGATGGTACTTCTTTCACCTTTCCATCCACTTTTAAATTACCAAATAAGAGAGAAAGTTCCAGACCCAGGATATTTTAATGATTTTCAGACTTGGTCAATAACTAGTGCAAACAATCTGCCCTCAAGGTGTCTAATTACTTGTCTCTTAAATTTTATGTTAACTGACATCCGAACTATCAAGATGTGAATCAGATGAAGATTACTCATAACCTTTTACCATACTTACAAAATAACTCCAAAGTGCGGATAAATTCCACTATGCTAACAACAGATTCTAAATTCACTAGAATGTACAAGATACCGTTCCAGAGACTAGATGATATGCAAAACATACCCACCTACAAGTAGAAGGAAACACGTTGGGGATCCCAAAAAAAAAAAAATGAAAAATCCAAAAACAAAAAGAAAACACAAAAGGGAAAGGCAGTCCTGGAGGACAGCCAACAAACTATTTACAAGGTACTCCAAATGGAGCACCAGGAAAGATATTTACAAGAAATAAATATACATATAGTACAACTCAGACAAACTCACCACCTACCTCATTCAAAGTAGTGCTTAAGAAACTACCCATTGATAGGAAATGGGATGGCTTCTCCAGTCATAGTGTTGAGGCAATAAGTATTTTCCCCGCAGATCTCAGCTATCAGATATGGTCCAAGCTAGAGCCGTTGAAACTTAGTGTGCTTTCCCTTCTTTTCTCGGGCCTTGTCCCACAAGAGGACTGGGTTCGAAATATGAAAGGCCTTATACTGGGATTTTCTATCAAACCATCATTTTACTACCACTCGGTGATGCACAAAATTTTTAAGGGCTGTGTCTCTTTGTTCTTCCATTCGTACCAGGTTCAAAAGCCAAACTTCCACAATGTTGTCCCGGTTGTTGAATTCTTGTATAAACTATAAAACTAGGATCTATAATTTTATGGGGAATACTAGATTTTTTCCATAAATTAGATGGAATGGGGATGTCCCTAGGGATACCTTTATTCAGATGTGATCTGCCCAGAGAGTGAATCTAAGCTTTTGGTGCTAGTCCCGGGGGTTCTGTTCTAACAAATGTTTGATCACCTCAAGTAGGTTTTTGTTAGTTGATTCAACAACACCATTACCCTAGGGGTACTAGTTGCTGGAGAACTTCAGGGTGATCTTTCTTTCATAGGTCCATTCAAGTAATTGCACCGAAGAAAATGTTGCACCATTGTCACATACTATAACAAATGACATTACAAATCTTGTGACTATATTGTCTTCCAGGAATTTGATGACTATGTCTGCCGTGTTGTTTTTACAAGGAATCACTTCAGACCACCGGGTGAAATAATCAGTAGCAGTCAAGATGTACCGGTGATTGGCAGATGAGTTGGGGTTGATTTCCCTGATAAATTCAAATGCCCATTGGGTGAAGGGTCTAGCTTCAAAGACCGGCTGCAAAGGCATGGCTGGGTTCCGCTCACGATGTGCCACTATTTGGCCAGTATGGCATTTCCTAACGTGAGTATAGACATCTTTAAAAATATAGGGCCAATAGTATCCGTCCTGGACGATATGATGGGCAGTGGCATCAGTTGAGCCATGCCTGGTTCCAAACTGCCCGTAGAATTATTCAATCATCTTCACAGCTTGGTCCCTGTCTATGCACCAGAGGTATACCCCTTCATAGTTCCTGTGAAAGAGCGTTCCATTTTTTATCATGAAGTGCACTCTCTTTTTTTAGGGGTAGCCCCTCCGGGCATCTGTTGTTCGATAATAAGTATACCAGATTGGTATACCACAGATCTTGAGTGATGGAATCCACTGTATATGTTTGGCATTTGATATCTGGAATTCCCTCTACCATCACCCTACATAGTCCTTGGCCTCGGACTATCTTCATGGGTTGCATTTTGAAATTGTACTCTTGGAGGATGGCCATCCATTTCCCCCATCTTTCACCCAATTCACTTTGCAAGAGCAGAGACTTAACAACCTGGTCCAGTATGATAGCGTGTACTTTGCTCCAGAGAATGTAATGCCAAAATTTCTTCACGACGCGGATAAGAGAAAAGGCCTGCTTTTCCAAAGGCGAATACCAGAGTTTGGCATTCTTAAAAGGGGAGCTCATGAAAGTAATTTGTCGTTCTTCCCCTTCGACCTTCTAGGTCAAAACTATCGCGGTAGAATGCGGTGAACCAAAGGAGTATATGTGAAAAGGGAGGGAATAGTCTGGACTAGCCAAGACTGGTGCCTCCATAATTATTTGTTTAATCTGGGCAAATGCTTTCTTTGCTTCAAGACTCCACTCAATCTTTGTATCTTTCTTCATCATTTCATTGAGTGGTTTTACTATCTCGGCAAATCCAGTGATGAAGCGCCAAACAAAATTTATCTTTCTGAAGAAAGATCTCATTTCCTTCTTACTACCGGGCATCTGTAGATTTAGCAGTGCTTCAACTTTCTTAGGGTCGATGGATATACCCTTCTTGGAGACAATATGCCCGAGCAGCTTCCCTTTAGTGACCCCGAATATACATTTCTTAGGGTTGAGGGATATTCCATATCGGCGACATCTCTCACAAATTTGGGTGAGGTGGGTGGAATGATCACGCCTGTCCCAGGAAAAGATGGTCAAATTGTCCATGTAGATGAGTATGCACTGGTTTACTAGGCCTTCAAACGCAATGTCCATAGCCTTTTGGAATGTGGCCGCTGTGTTGATTAGGCCAAAGGGCATCCTTCAATATGCAAATGTTCCCCACTTGGTGGTGAATGCCATTTTGTCTCTATCTTTGTACTTAACCATGACCTGGTTATACCCAGAGTACCCATCCAGGAAGGACATCATTTGTGATCCATTCATGATTCACAATACCTCATCCAACGAGGGGAGGGGGTGATTATCCTTCTTAGAAGCGTTGTTTAGATTGCAAAAAATCCATGCAAAGGCGGATCTCACCGCTTTTATTCCTCATAGGGATGAGGCTGGCAACCCATGTAGTGTGCTAGATAGGAAAGATGATCAGGGCCGACAATAATTTCTGAACCTCTTGATGAATTAGAGGCTCGATCAATGGGTTTACCAGTCTTTTATTTTTCCAGAAGGGCTTAGCATCAAGTTTCAATGGGATGGTATGGGTCATGATTGATTTTTTATAGGTTTTCAAATCCTCACACCCCCATACGATTACATCGATGTATTCTCAGAGAACCACAAGAATCTTCTCCTTCTCCTCTAGGGAGAAGGAGGTGCCAATATGTACCGATTTGTCTTCACCGGCCTGGCCGATGTTAAATTTCTCAAATTTTCCTCCCTCTGAGGAGGATGATACCTTTTCTCAGCCCTAAGGGTCTGAGTCAAAGATTCATTCTAGCACTACCATCCCCTTTGGGATGGTGTTGGTTGGCAAGTCTATGTTCCCGTCATCTTCTTCACCCTGCCCAATATCTTTGTGATCTCTCTCTTCCACTATCTAGTCTTCAAAAAAACCAACATTGGCCATGAAGGCTAGGATATGTTGATCATCCTGAAAGAACTAAAAGTGGGTGACATTGTTTGGAATGGACAGGGTGGGGACCATCTCAATGGAGAACTTCTAGAGCTGTGAGCCAGCCATTGGCTCAAGGGTGCTGGTAGATACAACAAGGGAATCCAAAATGTAATTTGTTTTCCAAGGGATGAGTTCAATGTCAAAGGCATCAAAATATTCAATGAGGCTCCATACCCATTTGTGGTATGTGACCAACCTTTTATCATGACAAGTGTATTGGCTTTGGATCTACTTTACGATCAACTCTGAACCACCCAGCGCTCGGAGGTGAGTGATTCCCCTTTTTAGTGCAAATAGGAGTCCAAGGACTAAGGACTCATACTCTGTGACATTGTTTGTCCAGTTGAACTATAGCCTGTAAGACGCAATGAAGGACTTCCCCTGTGGGTTGATCAATTTCACTCTGGCCCCGCACCCTTGTTTAGACTGGGACCCATCGAACTTGAGGGTCCACAAGTCATTTCTCATTGTCTAGGGCTGGGAAGGTGAAGAGGATTTTGGATTTTTTTTGGGAAGGTTGGGAGGAGTTTCCTCTGGCTCTGATGTCATGTGGGTGAGGCTTTCCTCTAGAGAAGCCTGTGGCTGGGATTTCTGGACTAGCGACATCACGGGGATACCGCCGAAATGATTATCGGGTCTAGGAAAATCCACTTCGTGTTTCTTCTCCTGGAGGGCAATGATATGATGGGCAACAATAGCAATAAAAGGCTCACACTCTAGTTTTGAATGTTTCTGATAATGCACCTGGCACCAAGTGCCAAACAAGAGTGTAGTAGGGGTTGCTGTGGTACCCTGTGAGTTAACCTTACCCCTTAGTTTTTCATCTAGGTCCTGGATTCTCTGAGAGACTATGGGATCTTCTCCGGGGGTGAAATAAAATGTCAAGATTTATAGGGGTCGGTACACCCTAGGGGAAGTCTCAAAGAAAAGGACTTCGCTCACCCTCCTGACTTCAGTGAGGGCGCGTTTCATCCTGGGTTCACTTTCTACTCAGATCTGGTTAGCTTCTCCCTCCCAGGGGAGCCACAAGTGGGAAAAGTTAGTGGAGAAATACCCATTAAGGGACTTAGACCAGTTTTAACTTAATAACATCCTATAAGTCTCTGGGATGTCCACCACTTGGATGTCGATTATGCTTTCTATCTGGTGGTCTTGGATGAACTGAATCCAGATGTTCTTCAGCTCACCTACCATTTTTATAGTATTTTTTTGCAGCTGGACTACTGTGCCTTTGGATGGAGTAAGATTTACTCTAAGCTTCTGGCATATTTATGAGGGCATGACATTGCCTGAAGCACTAGAATCTACCAAGCAATTATGGAGGTTCTTCCCTTGTATGTTTAAGCCTAGTAAGAAGGGAGGATCCTCAGTGTTTCCTCAGAAGATAGACATGTTGGCATCGTTGAAAGTGAGAGTCTTGGGTGGGCGACTAATGGATTCTGGGTTTCCCAAAAGCTTCAGAAGAGACTTCCTCTTCTCGGGACACTTCAGTAAAACCTCCATCAAGGTCATGGAGGTGGTGGTTTGTTCTAACACCTTTGTGATGTAAAAACTCCCCCCGAGAATAATTGGCTTCCCTCGGCCAGATCCTTAGCTTGGTTAGAGACAGGGCCCTTTGAAGGGAAGGAGTGATCAGTGGTGTTGTCCCAGGGAGGGGTATCTTTGGGTGGTGTAGGCATGTAAATTGTTCCTTTACCAACCTGAATCTGAGTATTGTAAGGAGTTTGCGGGTTGGTAAAGGCATTGGCCTCAAAGGCCAAAATAGATTCACTAAAGAACCCCTGTAATTTGGGTTCTTCTTCATCTTCTTTGTCTTCTCCAAAGAAGACGGTCTCATAGGTGAAGGCACTGTGAGTAGGCTCTTGTATGGGCATTTTTGGGGGCATAGGATCGATAGGTTGTTTCCTATCTCACTGGGAGATCATGATGACCTTCTATAGGGTGGCACAACTCACCTCAGAATGAGAGCCGATGTCGTGCAATCTACACTAGTTAGTCATAGGGTAGAATTCTACAAGCTGTGCAGAGTGACTAGGTCTAGTGTTACCCTGAGTGGTGTTTTGGTTCGGAGGAGGACCTGCGGTGTTTGCATTGTTATTCCATTGTTGTTGGTTGGGCCAAGGCCCATTGTTGTAATTCCTTCCTTCGGCATTGGTATTTTGTTGGCTAGAGAAGATATTCCCTCTCTAGGAATTGGGGTTGTGGGATACAAAAGATCCCGCCTTCAACTGCCCCATGTCCATAGTTAGTTAGGAAAATAGTCACCAGAGGGATTCTACCTCGGTGAACAGCTGGGTGTTCATGTCACAATGTGACGGTTGTTGTTTTTGGTTCTCAGGGAAGGTAGCAACTATTACAATAGTTGAGGGTGAAAGTCCTCTAGCTACGGATGACTAGAAGAAAGGCACTCTGGAAGGTTGTGTTGAAGGTTGTTGTGTTTGTTGCGGCTGGTTCCAAGGAATGAATTCTAGACTTGGTATTGTCTAGGCTTGTGATGGGTATACGTACTAGGCCTATTGGTCTATCGGCAGTGGTGGGGGATTCATGGCCATTGTAGGGGAACCCATTGCCTGATTGGGGTTGTATCCCCGGTGTAAGAAGTTCCACCGCATATCATGTTGAAAGGCATGCTCTGCACAATCCCGCCCAGAGCTTTGTTCAAACCATGGGATAACTCTGAGGCTAGGTAGTAAACCTTTTCCAGAGTATCCCAATCATTGGTGGTAGTGGTTCTCCATAGGAGAGTGGCAAAAAAAGGGTCCATCTCATTAAGTTATGTCTGGATAGTTACATCCATGGATGGGATGAAAGGACCCGTGCATCACTTCAAGGCGCATTGGAACTGATGGTTGAATGCTACAAGGGGCTCGTTCAATTTAGTTTCTTCCTAAAGGAGATGAACTGGGTGTGAGACCATGTTGGGACCACATGTATGCGGAAGGTAGCCAAGAAGGAATCCTCCATATCCTGCCAACTGTTGATGGAGTTGGCGTGCAGGTTAAGGTACTAGTTCAACTCATTCTGTCCCAAGGACAGAGGGAACATTCGGGTCACAACGTCTTGATGTTGGATCCAGTGTCAGTTCATGGCATCTTTATATGCCTATAGATGCTCTTTTGCGGGTCGTGAGCCTAAGTGCTCATATCGAGGATAGATATTTTCTGGGTGTACAGGAAGATCATTGATTGCACCCAGAAATTGTCCTATTGGGGACCCGGTGTTACCAAAGTATGCAACCATCAGAGGTGTTGGATTTTGACTGGGCTGAATGTTAGTCCCCAGGTTTTCCTAAGGAGGTTGGGTATTCTGGGATGTAGTAGATCCCAAGACAAGGTTGAATTTCTTGGTTTGTGGGGTTCATCTCTTTTGAGCAGGAGGCTCGAGTTCAACAAACCTTCCAGGATTGGGGGCTGATCTTAGGACTCTTTCGAATCAGGCAGGTGAAAATGATCCAATCCCACTAAAGGTCTACTTCCTAAAAATATGGCTTGGGAAACCCTCAGGCGGTGTAAAATCTAAATCGTCAAAAAGGGACGAGCTCATGCCCTCCCTCTAGTGCTAGTTTATGTTTATGGGACTTTATGACCGGGTCTACCAACAGATGTAAGTTGTCATCGGGTACCAGAGTACCGACCAACTTCGCCTGTAAAGGTTGTTCGTGGAATAAATTTTCTGGGCCTTCAAGCACATGAGAGTCAGATCTCGATGGTGCAGGAGCTAAGTTGGGAGTGTGACTATTTTGTTCGGGGAGGTAGTTGGTTTTCTTGGCTCATCTTCTCTGGGGATTTAGGTAAGTTAGGATTTCCTGCAAGCACACTTTAGTTAACCAAATAAACTTCAAAAGATAGGCTAGGGTTAGAAGTGTTCCATCTACCTATAGTCATGGAAATACATCTAAAACATCAACCATGCTCTAAAATACTATACTAAAATAATGAATGCACACAGAACTATCAGTTCATACATATTCAATAGCGAGGGGGAAAAGAAGGTCGTTAATCTAATTAAAACATTAGAGCAAGGGACATTAGAAACATACAGCACAAAAGAACATTAATCCAAAGGTTAAAATGCTAATAACATCATTGCCAGAACTCCTCTTTCTTCATTAACAGATTTCCAGCGAGCACTAGTGCATATAATAACGTCTCCAAGGGAGCATCTATCTACTGAGAACTTTTAAGAACTAAGGAGCATTGAGCTCTGCAACTACTAGAAATGAAATACTAAAAGTGCTATAGCTATGGACTGCAAAATCATCAATTTAACCGACCTTTAGAATGAGGTCGGACTTATTATTTATACACATGTTTGCCCTAAAACTAACCTAACTTAACTTTACACTCAACAATAAAATATGATTTTCGGTGGTTGGTAATACCTGCACCATGCTACAACAACCTCGAAGAGAGTAGAGGTCTGACATGTTACAAGAATAAGACAAGAGAAGAGGTTTGGAAGAATCACCCTTGAGAAGAGAGCCAGAAGTAGAAAAGAAGAAACCTAATCCCCCGGGGATTGAGGCTACATGCCTCATCAATGAAAAAGAGGCTCACTATCTCTAATGCGCCAAGTGTTCTGTTGGAGTGGCACCATGGGAGGACCATCTATAAGAACCATCTCTCAAGTTGACGTGCCTTGCTGGGGTCACCCACTTTCTGACATCCTTATTAACTTCCCGATAGTGATTGGTCAGCTCTGGGGAACCTGAACGTGGGTCATCTAAAGAATGAAAAACTGTGGATCTAAAACCCCAGGATCTGGGAGCTTACGCTCAAAGAATAAAGAATTGTCAAAATGTGACCTATTGGTGAAAATCTCTGGGATCCGGAGAACCTTATTGTTCCTTAGTGTTTTTTAATGTCTCTAGGAGCTGAGCGATTCCATCCTCATCAATGTCCTTGAGGCCGGCCCAGTGGTACTTGTCTACCTTCAATTGTTCACCCAGGTCCAGAGTATTTGCCTTGAATTCTATGACCACTTTTCTTGTGTCGTGAGCTTGGAGCACCATGCATGTTATGCGTGTCATTTTGGTTCTATCTATTCCCTCCAGGGATTCATATCGAGACTCTATTAGCTCATCATATTTTCCCACAACGTATTCCTCTGGAGTATATGTTTCAGTGCTAAAGGGATCGACTCCTAAAACCTTTGAAATGAATGCCTTATATAAATTTAAAGAATAGTCCACCTCTGGAACTTTGTCCCACAGGGCCCCTACAAGTTGCTTGATTATCTCCAATGTGAGATAGAGTTTGGAGTACTAGGTCCGAACAAAATCAAAGGACTCTTCCCCCAAAATTCCAGCCTCGGAGACAATTTCCTCCCCGATGCTCATGAGTTCTCCTAACTCACCTATCCATGTCTCATATTTCTTGATCTCTCCCTCCCAGATGGAGATGGTGGTTTTGGCCTGGTGCAAAACATTACTGGTTATGTAAAAGTCTAGGAGCATGGCCACTAAGAAACACCAGACATTTCCCACCTGCTCAGCTACCCAATTATTAGTTGCTTGCGCTTTATTTTTCATACTTCTAAGCGCGTTGATGTCACCCTATGGGAGCGGTGCTCTGGACGTGGAAGCTTTCGAAGGAATAACATTGATGGGCTTGGAAAGCTCTGTTAGAATCCTAACAAGATTTGTGTTCTCTTTTTCTTCCTTGAACTTCTGAGCCTCCTTTTCATAGCGGGCTTCTACCGCCTTGGCTGCTTCTTTTAGCAGGTCTAACTCACCCTGATTTCCCCTCTTCCCCAAGGATATCTCCATGATTGCATAATTCTTAGCCTTTTCCGTCACCTGGTTTGCATTAGGGGAAGGTGTTGTGACTACCGCAACTGTATCTCCGCCCGGCCCAGTATAGAGGGTATGGACTATCCGGGCCTTCTTTGCCTTAGGGGGATACTGCGCTTGCACTATCATCTCTGCCAAAGAGAGATGGGCCTTGGTCGGTGCTAGGGCCTTTCTTTTTCTAGAGTCCACCAACCATTGTGGTGGCAGGGGTGGCCTTGCTACCAGAGTCTAATCATGTAAATCCCCAATTTCATGAGCCTCTTTAGACTCTTTTCCAGTATCCTTGGGTTCACCGACATCATCCACCTTAGTGGTATTTGTGTTATCTACCCTGACATCTGCATTCCTAGTAGCATTGGGTTCAACATCTGTATTCCCAGGGTTTTTCCCCTCATCTTGTTGTTGTCACTGCTGCCATCCTTCATCGGCTCCCTTTTCCAGAATGTTCTCCTTTGTTGGCATATTTTATGGAGGTGGCAGAGGTTGCAATTGCTCCCGTAGGTTTGATTTCCTCAGCCAATGCTGGTTGCTCATCTTGTACTTTCCTGTCCTCCATGGTGCTTGCAACTTGTATCTTCAGAATGTCAAAGATGTTTATTTGTTTAGGCTCCTCCTCTAGTTCTACCCAAACATCTTGCTCTTGGGAAACCTCTTTCTCTAGGGTTTTCTTCGTAAGAGGGATCTCCACTTCCTCTTGGGTAGCTATTATTCTACGACCTTTTTGATATCCCCATGTAAGTTCACTAGTTCATCTATCCCAAATATGTCATCAAAATCATCGTGTGGAGGGGAGGTCTCCGAGGTATCTTCAGGTTGATTGTCCAGCTTTGGAGAGTCCAAGGAAATAATCTATACTTCAGGGATGCTAGGCATCCTGAGCTCTGGCTCCACCATTGGCTTAGGATCAGCTGTTATTTTCCTTTTCCTCTTTGTCACCAATGGAGGCCCTGCATCCAACATGGCTACCTGCTCTTCCTTTTCTCCTATCCCCATTTCTCAGACCATTAATGCTGCAAGTGAAGGGGAAGTGGGAAGGTAGACAGGTCTGTTCATAATGGCCGGGCTGGCCAACCAGGTGATTAATTTGTCCTTCATGTGTTGGGTTGCTGCCAGGGTTTGCTACATTTTCTCCACTATGGGAGTGGTGACCAAGACTTGAGATGGGGTCCCTACTTTCTTCTTTCCTCTGTCCTCACCCTGCGAGGAGGTTCCAGCCCCAGAAGTTGAACCCCGCACAAACGGGCCAACTTTACGTGTACTCCTTGGGCATGCCTTCTTGAAATATGTGTGACTGCACTTGATGACATCATAAGTGAGGTCCTCTATTATTTTTCCCTCCTACGCATCCTAGTCTACCGGAGGGAGGGCAATTTTATCTACTCCCTTCTCTTTATATTGCGGGTCCACTGTGGACCCGATATCTAAAAAGTCATCCGAGAACTTTTGAATCTTGAGTCTCTTCATCATCCCCATTGTCATATGGACAAAATTCCAGTTTCAGACTTCGAATTCATCTTGGCAGTCTTCCCAAAAGTCCTCCATGTGATACTCGTGGGTTTCTGATGCTTGGAAAGTGTCATTGCTATTTTGCCTAGCGGACCAAAATTATTCTGCGCTAGATAGAACTCTGACAGTCCCAGACTTTTGAGCTCATTATCTGCCTCCTTTGCTATGATGAGACTACAAGAATAGTTCCCACAAGTGATTAGGAATGAAACATTTGTCACCTTCTTCACTGTGAAGAGGGCGTACAGCTCCAGGATCTGTCTGTAGTATTCTAAAAGAATTATTTTGTCCCCACAATGCTTGGGCAACAAATAGGGTTTCTCGGAGAAGCTGGTCACCTGAATGTATGTATGTTGCTGAAACTAAAAGTAATAATGGCCATAGGTTTTGACCAAGTCCATGGCCTCCTTAGAGAGCCAATATTTGGCAACCCGAGTGGGTGTGAGGAGGTTGTAGTAACTGAAGGTGTTATTCACTCGGCAAAAGCTGAGGAAACTAGCCTCCCATTGGATTTGTAGGAAATAATCCCAGGGAGCATTCTGGCCCGGGCCAGTCTTAAGTTCACCCACCATTAGTAACCCATTTGTGATGGGGTGTTGTTGTGCCAGAGCCCACAAAACATAGGATGTCATGTAGAATTTTTAGGTCTTGGTGACCTGGAGAAATTGAGAGTCCACATGATTTGCAATGATGGTGGCCCAATCAAAGTTCTGCTCACTGGAGGTGATTCCTAACAAGAAATAGTACATCCATGTTGAAAATTCCTAGGCATGGGGCTGTCTGAAGACCCTGCATAGTGTGATGATCCCTGTCTATATGCTTTCTTTGAATTCAGTCGGGGGGATTTCTAGATTCATCTTTTTAAAGTCTTTCCTTGGCACCTTAAGCCATTTGTTGTTGAGATACTGTCGGGCCATGTGTTCTAATTTCTAAAATTATTCTAATGCCAGAGCTCGGGTGAGAACTACTGCATCATCAAATTGGGGAATTCCCAGCCCTACCTAAAAATTCGCAGCATCTAGAGACACCATAGGCATTGGGTACCCGGTTGGGACTGGGGCGAAAAGTATGATTGCCCGAATAGCTGTATTATAGTGTCCTTCCAGAGTGAGAATGAGCTCTGGGGTTTGCACGGAGCAGGGGAAGCAAGAAGATTTGAGGATCCAAAAATTTCCCACATTGATAGCTAATGGATCCCTGACCATCCATTGAATAAACATCATTTTTACCAGGGCCTATATTTTGGCCCACATTCTGACACTAGTCTCGGTAATAAACTGGAGTTTGGAATCAATCTTTGATCCCGTAATGGCATCTCCCTTTAGATACTTCATTGTCAGTGGGAGCTTTTCTAGGGCCTTCTTGGCCTTGGTCCTGACAGCTACCCGGGTGGCAACAGTAGTCGGGAGATCTGGGCTCCCGGGTAGAGATGATGCAGATGCCTCCGACATGATGGGTGAGTTTAATTCTAGGAACCTGCAAACAAGATGACGATCAGTTCGTATACAAATCAAAACCTTATTCCAGATTTTAGAGATATTACCATCACATCACATCTATGCCCTAGAAAACCATTAGTTCATGTCAAAACCTAAAAAGATATATATATATATATATAATGAAAGTGACTTCAAAATTTTGACCTCTACTCAGGCCTCGAGGGATTCCAGCATATGTGATAAAATTGAAGTAAGGATCAAATAAAGACCTAGGACCCGGAGTCTGAAAAACTAACCATTGCTGACATGACTAGAAATGAGCCATACTAGGCTGATGTGGGGGTATCACATGGCCACATAGTAATGGGAGTTATGGTATTAACGCCGACAACTTTCTGAACATGCGAGGAAATGAATACCACTTGGGCCGGACTTGAATGCTTGCGTGGGAACTCAACCCATCATTAAGACTGACTTGATTGAGGAGAGAGAAAACCACCATGGTCAAAACCAGCAAGGTGCCAAGTTTGAACCAGGTAGCCATCTTTCTTGAATGAGTTCCACACTTGGGGTTTCTGACGCATGGAGCACGACGACCTTCCGACTAGGAAGAATGCAGATTATACAAAGAAACACATAAAAAGCCTAAGGATAGGCGAGGGCTGAAGCATGACTCACAGACTTGGCCAAAAATAAGCATATAGACTGACGCAAACAGACATTTATAGAATGCACAATATATACAAAATATACAAAGGTATTTACATAGAAACCTACTGAAATATACAATGCATCTATACTTAAATTACAATTGCACAGAGGGCGGACAACCCTCTGGTAGAGCCAACCCACCAATGGGAGGTGATAAAGAGAAAAACCAGAGATGGAAATGAAAGCAAAAAGAAAAAAAAAATCAAGTGAGAACCATAAAATGAGAAACCAGAGAGAGAAGAGCCGAAGGCTTACCTGAAAACATAGGGGAATGCGGGAAAGATGAGGATGCGAGGCACTCTGCAACAAGTTAACCTTCAAACCACTGCGAGCAAGCACTGCAAATCACTTGTTAAGTTGATGTTAATCACCAAAGCAATCTGCACTTAATTACTTCAAATCACCTTAATCACTCTGGTAATCATTCTGAGAGTTTTAATCACGGTAAATGTGAAAAATTTAGGTAACTTCTATTTATACCCTCAGGGTAAAACTGCGTTGCATTCTTTCCACAAACTTTGGGACAAGCAAACCTCCAAACTCCAAGCCCTAGGATTCCATGTAACCATACCTTCTTGCAACAGAAGATGATGGCAGAGAATCCAGGAGTCTGGAATCCGGTTGACTCAAAAGAACAAACAAGCTCTGGGACCAGGTCCCGGAGACACAAGAAGACAAAAGAAAAATAAAGACAACCCTCACGAAAGAAAATACCAAAGGAAAAAAAAAGGAAAATAGGAAACCAAAGGAAAGAGCAAAAGCAAAAAGGGGGACCCAACATTTTGCCTACAAAATATAGGGACGGGTATGCAGGGCATAACAGAACCCGGCGAGTAACAACAATGCAACCCGATGGAGCAACAAAGAGAGGAATCCGATAGAATAAAGGGAACCCAATGATCATTTCAACAAAGGAACACCAACAGAATTTCAGTTCAACCCGATGACCAAGAACCGACAGTCAGTTACATCCCGCAAAAAGTGGATCTGACTTTCCACATCAGATAAATCACTGAAGTTGTATTTATATCTTCTTGATTTGTTTTTAAAATTATTATGTGCAGAAGAAGCAATGTATTTATTATTTTTTTAATTAGTTTTACTTATTTAAAACATGCAAACTAAAGATCAAGGTCAAGTTGTAAACCTTGGATCTAAGAGTTAACATTTTAATGCGTGATTCTAAGATAGGTCAAATACTTATATAAATAGATGCTCAATCTATTGTAAACAGTTGTTGTTTGATAAAGATTATAGCCACAAAGAGCATCTAAAGACTAGAAAAAATATTTCATGTACAAGGATAGAAAAGAATCAAATCAGTGTGAAGAACAAGAACACAGGCTACTGACGAGCAGAGAAAGGTATTAATCAGTCACTTAAGGTGATATTATTTTTATGAGAGCTTTAATGGATCTGTAATTAGAAATTGTAGATTTCATACAGTCAATTCAATCATATGTACTCATTCTAACAAGTGTAGTACACTTAAGAAATCCTTTCAAGAAAGGTAGACCTAACAGTCCTATTGTAAATCTCTTAACTGAGTGCACACTTAAATCAATGTTTCTAAAGCTCTTAACATAGTAGATCTTAACTGTTCTTCACTTTAATACTCCTAATAGGGTAGATCATCAGAAGTGATCAATTGTAAGCCTTTACCAGCTCCCTTCCATTCTGCAGATAGTGATGTTTTGTGGGTGCCATCCCCACTACAGTTTTTACTTCCTAACAAGAGTTTTCTGTGATATCATATCTTGTGTTATGTGTTTATCATTTTCATGAATGTTTCTATGAATGTTGAAAACAATTAAAGATTATGAATTAATGTTACATGCATAAGAAAGAACAACAGTAATGGCCAGTAATACAAGTAATGAATGATTACTAATGATGAATGGTGAAAAGAGTTAAAAGTTTTAGAGGTACTGATTCACCCCTCCCCTCTTAGTACTACTTCTCATTAATCCCAAAAATTGGTATCAGAGCTAAGTCTCTTCTTGGAAAATCTTAAAGTCTTAAGAGAAAAGATCATACCATGGAGAAGTACAAAATTGATAAGAATATTGAGAATAAAAAGCTTGAGATACAGATGTTTTATGAACAGTATAAATAAGCGAGAATCAAGATGAGAGAGCTCCTGGATGAGAGGAAAGGTATGGCAACCTAGAGCAATGAAGAAGATTATCAAGAAGAAGAGATTGCAGATTTCTTTGAATCTTCAGGATCAAATACAAGTAATACATAAGATACATCAGAAGAGAACATCATAAATCTTAAGGAGATCAATCAACATCTGACAGAGAAAATAAAGATGTTGCAAATCGGTCAAGAGAGCCAGATGGTAAGACTGATTGATGTGATGAGTTCTGATAGACAATCTAAAACAGAAAGAACACTTGCTATTGATGACAAAAGGAAGATTACAGAGATACTACAAGAAAAGGAGTTAGAAATTCAAAAACATGTTGAGCATCACCATGAGATCACAAATCAGATTATTCTAATGAGTCAGAAAGCAAACAGAATGAATATAGAACTCATTGAAAGAGTGCAGGCTATCGGTGAACTAAGAGAAGAAAATGAAAAACTAAACCATGAGGTTAGAATTCAACAACAACATAATGAAGTTATCAGAAAGGCTGAAGAGAGCAATACAAGAATGGATGATTTTCTTGAAGGAAAACAAAGAGTCAACAACAACAGTGGTCTAGGCTTTACCAAAAATAGAGAATCATCAAATCAAGCCAATCCAAAGAATGTCTATGAAAATCCAAGACCAAGAAAGCTGACATGCAAACACTGTGGAAAGAAAGGCCACACATCAAATGTA
>MU226894.1:1912992-1926568 GCA_018584345.1 Thuja plicata
GACTGTCTGTTAGCTATTCATCTAGATTTTCAATTTTATCTTTCAGAGACATATTCTCTTCATTGAGATTTTTGATCATTTTCCCTAAATCACTTGTAGAACAATCTTTCAAATATTTTCTTAATTTATTGATAAGCATTTGTGAGCCATCAACTTTCAGTCCAAGTTCTTCATTTTCTTTTTCGGATCTATCAAGATCTTCAAGAGCTGCTTCAAGATTATTTTTCAAATTTTTTGCTTCTGTTGAGTCCATGATCTCCTCAAGTGGTTAAAATTTCTTTCAGAGGACCAGAGCTCTGATACCAATTGTTAGAAACACTGAGAGAGGGGGTGAATCAGTGTTTGTCTATATATTACTATTCTGCAACTTAAACATAAATCAAACATTCATTTAATGAAGCTTAACATAAGAATTCATAACACATGATATGATTACGGGGAAACCTTGATCAGAGGAAAACCCCGGTGGGAATTAGTACCCACAAATATTGCACTAGTATGATGAACCTGTTAAAGTTCCTTTTCCCTGTTAGGAGCAGTCTTTACAATGAAAGTACAATGACCTGGTTAAAGGTTTGAACCTGTTAGGAGTCTTTTACAAAACCCTGTTAAAGGTATATGGTTCAATGCCTAGGCTCACTGCCCAATAAGATGAAGGCTACAACCTTCTGATAGTTGATATACACTATATCATAAGTGAGTTGTTGTGATGACACTATTGTCTGATCAGTTCCGTATATGCGCGAATGCTCTTACTCTCTTAAAGAGATTTATCATATATTGACTTCATCATACTTATTTTCTATATCTTCCTCTTACATAATAATTTGAAACTTGTAACATAACTTGACTTACATACTTATATGTTCATATCCAAATAGGCGTGACCCAAAACAAGACTCTAGTCGGTGCCAAAATATAATACACAACGCTTCCGAACAAGTTGGCTCAAGCGCATTTACAAAAATACTAATTACATCATTACAAACATATAATCAAAGGCACTTAGCTATTACATAACAAAATAACTCACGCTGATCAAAACACTGGTCAGCTTTCATGCTCTGTCTTCTAGACTGTTGGTGTACTGAACTATCTGTAACTTCTCTGTACTATTGTTCTGTACTATGTGTGTCTGGACGTAGTATGTACACATGTCATAGAACATATATCTAAATGCACATACTCTGATTCCATCTCTTGCACGTGCGTCGATGTGTTGATTGCTGAATACCTCTGTCTACCCTTTTTCCATACTTAGTCATTTTATCTTCTGAGTTATCTTTGACAGAAACTTAGTATGACTTTGTTGCCATGATGACAACACAAAAATAGTCATATGTCCTCTAGGAGTCAACTTGAAAATAATATTTTCCTACATGCAAGATGAATGGGCACACAACTAATGAATGATGGAAAAAGAAAAGGCAAGCATGGTAGCCAAATGGTCAAGAAACTCCCTATCAACCAAAGAGAATCGGTAATCAATATGTATGGGACTACAATACTTGGAAAAATTGTACAACATGTGGTAGATATGGTCACATTTCTACAAACTACATGAGGGCATGGACCAAAAGGTCTAGAGGCTGGTCAAACCCCAGAATGGCATGCGTACACTGTCACAAATTTGGTCATCTCAAAAAGGATTGCAAATATTGAATGATAGAGACAAGCACATATCCCGATGGAAACACCATTGAAGATATCCGGAGGGCTAGAGATAAAATGTGGAGAAAAGCTTCAAGCAATGATGAAGCTGGACCAAGCAATGAAAATGGTTACACCCCATCCAATGGATCCGGTGACATCACCACCCCCACCTGAGCTAAATAAGTAAGTATGGAACATCACTACACCAAGTCATATTTTGCATCAGTTCCATTATACAAATTGATAGATAGTCAAAATCTGCATAATAAAGATGCATATTATGTCACTTGTTTCAATTCTAAGAAAAAAACCCCGTCGGTATACACATACTAAAAATAGTCGGTGAACATAATCAATAAATTGTTTTAACACTTACCAGAAATTGTTGGCCAACACATAAAATGGTTAAGTTACCAATGTAACCCGACACCCATCGGCAAAGAAGCAAAGTGACAAAGATGTCATGACAGAATACTGATATCCATCGGTAAAATCAAAATTATTAATAGTTGTCCTAAGCATCCTAACAACATCGATGATGACTTTTGAAAGTCTTCCCGACGAACTCCATCTTCATGTCCCGACGAGTCGTTGAGCATTTATGACAAAGACTTAGGGAAAAAAGTCTATAAAAAAATGATGGGAGCACTTCATTTTGCACCCGCGATTTGAAGAGAAAGCAGAGTGAAAAATAAGAGCGATTGAAGAGAATTCGACAAAGCGACCTCAACATGATCCAAGCACACTGCAAACAGATCATTCTCAATTATCATGGATTGAAGTAAGTACCGAGGGTGCCAAAAGATCTTTGTCGTTATTTATCAAGAAAGCCCTAAATTTCAAGAAAGCCCTAAAACTTGAAAAATGATGGCAACCACATTGAGAACCATAAAGATCAAGAGTGATAAGAAGAATGTGGCCAGGTTAATCAAGAACAACACCTATGTAGAGCCCAAATACAAGATATGCCTGGAGATTGCGTCGCAACCCGATGAAACCAGCGCGTTCTCTAAGATTCCACCTAGGGTTTTTCTTACAGAAGACGTTAGGTCTTATATTCATTGTAAGATCACCAAAATAGGAGATCTAGAGATGGATGAAGCTTATAAGAAGCTTTGTGATGCAGAAGGAAACCTAAAGGAAGAGAAAAAAAACTTAGAGGTTAAAGGGATAACTAATTCCTTATATTTCCTGAGGGAATTCAAGAATGACTGGATTAGGTTGGTACTTAGCAGATTGCATGACCAGAAGTGTTGGTTGGATCAACCCAAACAAATCACCAAGGATGTCCTTCATGCTATCACTAGTTATCCAATAACCGACAAGCCTAAGGTGCACAAGCATCCCTCAAGGCCAGAAGTCACAAAGCTCACAAAAGATGAATGGGACAACAGAGGACTGAAAGTAAACACCATCACCGATGAGGAATTGAGGTTCAGTGCATGTGTGATTGGTTATAAAATATTTCAAGCAAGAAGGTTGAACAACATATCTACAACATCAGTAAGCATAGCTTAGAAGATAGTAACAAAGGGCATACAGATGGATCTATGTGAGATCCTATTGAAATAACTTGATGAGAACATGAACACAATAAGGTCTACAAAGACCAACACATGTAAGTTTGGCTCACTTATCATGTGTATCTTTTTGTACTTTCAAGAATAATTTCCTTTAGTAGGAAAAGTAAAGTGGTACACTACAAAACTGGTGACATTATAGATTAGTGAACTAATTAAGTCACTAGGAGATAATTTTGAATCTGTTATGACTGCATATTTCCTTGAATTTAAGGAAAAGATGATGGAAAGAACAAGGATCCCTGAACAACTTGTTGAAAAACATAGGGATGAAATATGTTTTATGGTGGACACAGATTTCACCCACATGAAACCAGTTGTACCAAGGATAGCTTGGTTAGCACCATTGGATTATGAAATCAACATAGATCAGGCTACAAATGCAATTGAGGCATTGATCAATGAGCCTATTGACAACAAAAAACCAAGGTTTGGAACCTATGAAGAGGCCAGATCAAAGATAAAAAAAATCCTAGAAATCAAGAAAACTGTCAATAAAAAGGATAAGATGGTTAAGAATCTCAAGAGGATTCTATTGGTTACAAAAGAGGAACAAGAACAACCAGAGGAAACCGATGTATAGGGCACCATCAATGAAGGGCATGATGAACAAAAATTAGATTATGAGGAAACTGAATCTGATACACCTCCACCTCCAACAAAGAAGCAAAGGACAAGGAGTCAAACTAAAAATATCGATACCACACCTTTTAAGAAAGGTCAAGTAAGGACCTATAAGAGGAAGTAGCCAACAAAACAAAATAAGCTGAAAACTATGAAGACAACACCTATTAAGAGGAGAAAAAGAATGGTCAGAGCTAAGGCTGACATAGAGGATTCTAAAGAAGATGAGCCTGATGTAGTGAAGAATAATTACATGAATCAACCAATTGATGAGGCTACTGAATCTATTGCTGCATCTCAAAAAATGCATGACAAGAGAATCAGACAATGGGATACACTCAAACCAGAGGACCAAAATAAGATACAAGATGTCATAATAAGGGTAATGGTAAAGTACAAATATGTACTAGCTAAATTCATCAACCAAATACCTAAAGAACTAGGAAAGAAAATATCTCAATAATGGTCATATGCTTTACAGACCGAGAGAGAAGCAAGGGAGAGGGTACTTGTAAAACTAATGCCTCCTGAATCTAAGATTGAAGAAATCAAAGAAATTATGAAGAAGCACTCAGGAAAGTTTGTAGCCAAGATAAGGGCTTACAAAGTGCTTGAAGATAAGTTTATAGAGATAGATAATATGACCGAAACAAAATGGAGACAACTATTAGATCTTCCAAAAGAGTCAACAAGTTGTGAGGAATAGTTACTTCTCACCGACACACCTCATAGAGAGGAGGAGAGATACAAGGTAATTCCTCAACACATTGCTTTGGACAATGTTGAAGAAATGGAGCAAATTGATTTGGACAAAGTCATGGATGATCTTGACATTCAATACATCACCAATTATGACTCTGATAAAGATCCACAGAAGAAAGATGATGTGATATTCATAACACTTAAGGATCAAGGACAACAACAAGATTTGAAGACATCAGATGATAAAGATATGAATGTTGTTGATGAGACATGGCAGGACACATCATTCATGGACATAATAGAACCAGACCCTGTAGAGAAGATACAAAAAGATGAGGATGTCACTACTCAAAAATACCAAACTGACAAGCATGACACCACTCTAGATACAGCCCGAGCTAACACTCAAAGTAATATGCATGTATTAATGAAGGCAATCAATATACTAGAGGGTAATTATGGATCTACTACAGAGGACACAAGCACACCTAAGGACAAAGGTGACGCTGAAGTAAAAGACACCACAAATAATACAAAGGAAACAACTGTAGAGAAAGTTGCAATTGATGATCAGAAAGATAAATCTACAGATCAAAATAGAGAAGAAACAAAAAAGATAGACGAGGACAAGCAGAAAGATAAGATTGAAGAAGAAAAGAAGGATGAGCTGAAGAAGAAAATAGAAGAAAAATCTGCAGAGAGACCTAAGGTGGATGGAGAGCATCTTCACCAAACCAATAGGTGCACCCTGAGAAGAAAACACAAGAAGCGTCTTCTAAAAATCCTTCACCAAGAACTTCGGAGAGAACAAATGAACTAGCAATGGTAGTTCATACATCTGTGTCCCCACAAGTATCAAAGAAGAAGAAGAAGAGCAAGCATAAGAATCTAGGAACTCTGGATGAAATCATTGAGATTCCAGTTTTTGATCCAAGGACATTGGATCCAACTAAATTGACCAAGTATGCAAGACTCTGTGAGAGAAAATCAATGCAAGAAAAACTAAGGAAAGCAAAAAAAGAGGCAAAGGTACTGGAAGTAGCAAGAGGTATACTTTAGGAAATAGTACCAGATATAGATATTGATTAAACTGCCCCAATGCTTGATCAATTGGTGGTACTCACAGATGCAATAACATCTCAGAACATAGATGCTAAGAAGGTCATGGAAGAAAGACTTGAACAAAAGTATGAGTTTAAGCTAGCAGGAAAGATAAGATAGGAAGTGGCATTGAAAAAGGTAAAGCTTTCTAAATTAGTGAGCACAATTGATCCAATCATCTCAAAAGCTATTGCTTTGATATTGAAATTTTGTACACTTGATCAACTCACACAAGAGTATACCAACAAGATAGCACAAATTGATGTTGATCTTAAGAAAAGTGCACAAAGTCTCACAAATAATGAAGAGGCAATAAAATTATACAATGAGAAACTCAAATAGGCTCAAAAATTGAGACAGGACATACAGATTGTAGAGATGAAGTACAGAGATGAGGTAAATGAGCTTCAAGCTCAACCCTTACTGACACTTTCACTACTGCAACAACGTGTGATAAAGTCAAACACACTAATTGCCACCCCATAAATGTCTGTCCTAGACATCATTTATGATATGCATGTGAGGCTAGTGCTAGAGCACATGGCACTAGAACTCCTGAAAGAAAAATGGGAGAAATTTCTCAAAGACATCAAGACAACCCATTCCCATATTCTTGACACATTGTAAGTTACACATTTTTGTCACATTTTGGCATCTTATAAGTTGTAAATTTTTGTCATGAGTGTCAAATAAAGGGGGAAAATGATATGTATAGTATAGTTAGTATAAAGGGGGAAGAGATATGTACAAGGGGAAATGAAAGGAGGAAATGAAATATACAGTCACAAGAGGCAAGTATACAAGGATATAGACATGGTGTACATACTAAACACTTTAGTATTGTGCACATATCAGTTTTTGATACCAATGTCAAAGGGGGAGATTGAAGGCATTATATTTTTTGATTAGTATACACAAGGAAAAACATGATCTACACCATTGGTTTATACTACACTGACAGACAGGGCACAACACTACCCGGCACCAAGGTTACCCAATACTGCCAAGTTCAAAGCATTCTGACAAACACTATTTAGTGTTACCCAATGACAAAAAGGTTAAAGGAACCCGACGAGTAACAACAATGCAACTCGACGAACAGAAAAGAGAGGAACCCAATAGAATAAAGGGAGCCCAATGATCATTTCAACAAAGGAATGTCGACAGACTTTCAGTTCAACTTGAAGACCAAGAACCCACAGTTAGTTACATCCCATAAGAAGTGGATCTGACTTTCCATGTCAGATAAATCACTGAAGTTGTATTTATAGCTTCTTGATTTGTTTTTAAAACCATTATGTGCAGAGGAAGCAATGTATTTATTATTGTTTTAATTAGTTTTAAAACATGCCAACTAAAGATCAAGATCAAGTTGTAAACCTTGGATCCAAGAGTTAACATTGTAATGCATGATTCTAAGATAGGTGAAATACTTGTATAAATAGATGGTCAATCTATTGTAAACAGTTGTTGTTTGATGAAGATTGTAGCCATGGAGAGCATCTAAAGACCAGACAAAATATTTCATGCACAAGGATAGAAAATAATCAAATCAGTTTCAAGAACAATAACATAAGCTACCGGCAAGCAAAGAAAGGTATTAATCAGTCACTTAAGGTGATATTATTTTTATGAGAGATTTAATGGATCTATAATCAGAAATTGTAGATTTAAAACATGCAAACTAAAGATCAAGATCAAGTTGTAAACCTTGGATCCAAGAGTTAACATTGTAATGCATGATTCTAAGATAGGTCAAATACTTGTATAAATAGATGCTCAATCTATTGTAAACAGTTGTTGTTCGATGAAGATTGTAGCCATGGAGAGCATCTAAAGACCAGACAAAATATTTCATGCACAAGGATAGAAAATAATCAAATCAGTTTCAAGAATAATAACATAAGCTACCGACAAGCAGAGAAAGGTATTAATCAGTCACTTAAGGTGATATTATTTTTATGAGAGCTTTAATAGATCTATAATCAGAAATTGTAGATTGCATACAGTCAGTTCAGTCATATGTACTCATTCTAACAAGTGTAGTAAACTTAAGAAATCCTTTCAAGAAAGGTAGACCTAATAGTCCTATTGTAAATCTCTAATAGTCCTATTGTAAATCTCTTAACTGAGTGCACACTTAAATTAGTGTTGCTAAAGCTCTTAACAGAGTAGATCTTAACCAGTCTCCACTTTAATACTCCTAACAGGGTAGATCATCAGAAGTGATCAATTGTAAGCCTTTATCGGCTCCCTTCCATTCTACAGATAGTGAAGTTTTGTGGGTTCCATCCCCACCGCAGTTTTTACTTCCTAATAGGAGTTTTATACGATATCATATCTTGTGTTATGTGTTTATCATTTTCATGAATGTTTCTATGAATGTTGAAAACAATTAAAGATTATGAATTAATGTTACATGCATAAGAAAGAACAATAGTAATAGTTGGTAATACAAGTAATGAATTATTACTAATAATGAATGGTGAAAAGAGTTAAAAGTTTTAGAGGTACTGATTCACCCCTCCCCTCTAAGTACTACTTCCCATTAATCCCAACAATAACACAGTTTTCCTAAATTTTCCAATAGCAATGAATTACTACATGCACATATGGATTGAATGGGATGAAAAATTGATTTAGGAAGATGGAGGAACTTGTTATCTTCCATTTTCACCCATTCTGAGCTTTTGAAGTGTTGGAGTTTGTGATAAAATTAGTTTTTAGTGTTGACTGTGTCATTTTGAGAAGTTTTAGCTAGGGTTGTGTTGAAATGGTTATAGTTTGAATTTCCACAATTGGTTTCCCTCGAACCTTGGCAGGATTAAAGATCTTCCTATGTAATTTAAGATTTCATTTTCTATTTTTATGTTCATGTAGGGAGATGGGAGAAAAGTGATGCCCTGGATGGACATCTTCATGTGGCCACCTAGAACTTATATGATTTTGGTTCATAAATTTTTATGTGGGTCGAGATATAAGGTCTAGCTTTGGACAGATGTTTTTATGGATTCCTCAACACCTTGAAGTGTTGGTTTGGAGAAACACTGAAAGGATAATGTAGTTCCTTTGTTAATTGGGTCTAATTAGCCCTTTGTAGGACACTGTCCACCTACAATATTAGTTTATTTGTGTTTAATGTTGAAGTCTTTCCTTAAGGATTTGGTAGGAGGTCAATAAATTTTATTTGGATATCTAGTTTTTTTTCTAAGTTTTTTGGAGAAATGTTGAACCAATGAAGGAAAATCAAGCTCACAAGGCTACAAGGAATTTGGAGATTTGGTAAAGCAAGTGTATATATATGCATTTGAAAAAATAGAATGAATGGGATTTCCAAGTTGTATGACTTATGATTGAGATACTTTCCAAGATTTTTGAAGCCTCACTCACATTTTTGTGGATTTGAATACTTAGGACCAAGTAACTCCCTAGGGGTCATTTGCATGCTAGTGGGCATGAAGAGAGTTTAGAAATAAATCAGTGGATTGAATTAAACCTTCATGATGTTAGAGTCATTTGTTGAGACCCTAGAGTTTATTTTCCTCTAGTGTTGTCCTAGAGTACTTGACTCTGCATCATTTTTGGTATCATAGCATTTGGCTACGTTTCTTGGAGAAAACAATTGGCTTATGTCAGAGGTAGTATCTTTGGTTGGGAGTTACAACATGGTGACTAATGCAGAGCTTGCTAAGAAGGTGGATGATTAGGAAGGAGAGAATATGTTGTTGATAGAAAGACTAGAGGAGTTGGTAGACAAATTGGAGCAAGTAGAGAAGATTGCAGAAAAGAGAGAGGAAGATAGAAAAGGAACATATGAAGATGAAGAGGAGGAAGCAGCTAAAGAAGAGTTGAATATACCCGAGGTTCATAAATGTTTCCTAAAATTTTTCGAAACTTTGGGAGGTAAAATAATGGAGCTACCCATATTTGATGGGAAAATGAATGATGAGGTCATGATAGATAGATATGAGGCCTTGGAGAGTCATTTTGAATGTGAAGGGATCAATGAAGAACAAAAGGTGAAAGTAGAAAAGTCTAAGATGAAGGGAGAAGCAGTAACTTGGTGGAGTTTCATCCAAGAGGAAAGAGCTAAAGATGACAATTGAAGAAGATCACATCATGGAAGAGGATGGTTGCAATGGTGCAGGGGACATACATACCAAAAGACTATGAGGTTCAATTACATCAAAAGAGACAAAACCTAAGATAAATGTATAGGGACATTAGTACCTATACTGAGGAATTTTAGAAGTTGAGTCTCGGATCAAGAATCATAGAGCCTGAATGTGTCAAGGTAGCAAGGTACCTAAATGGCTTGAGAATGAATATTTAAGAAGAGTTACAATTGTTGAGTCCCAATATAGTGTCAAGATGTTACCAACTAGCTTTGAAAGTGGATTAAAATTTTAGGAGGAGACAAGATCATAACAATCGAGGAAGAGGTAGACAATCATATAGAGGAAGAGGACCAAACTTCAACTCTCAAGGTGAGACCAGTCAAGAAACAAGTAGGACTGATAATTTCAAAGAGAATTTTAGAGGGAGAAGACCAAATTTTAGAGGAAGGTCATAATGAATATTTAATGGACCCATTAAATGTTTTAGTTGTAACCAAGAAGGACATATGGCTTACAAGTGCTCAGAGAAGGTAGGGTATAGCTCTCAAGGAGAGAGGAGAACATATCTAGTCAAAGAACATGACCCTTAAAATAATCCTGATTCCTATGGGTATCTAGAGAAAGGAGAAGACCTTATGCTAATAAGAACACTCATACAAGATCCAGTCACTAAGGAGCCACCTCAAAGGAAGTCACTTTTTAGAACAAACTAAAAAGTTGGAGGAAAGGTGTGTAAAGTATTGATTGACTCTAGTTCAAAAGATAATTTTATTTCTCTTGAAATACTGGAGAAGCTAAAATTGAGAAGAGTTCCCCATCCATTCCCTTTCAAAGTCTCATGGCTTAATAAAGGATAAAAAACTCTTGTAAATGAGCAATCAAGGGTTGAATTTCAGATTCAAGCCTACAAGGACATATTACTAATTGATATGGTAAAGATGGATGCATGCAACTTACTTTTTGGGAGGCCATGTAAATATGAATTAAAAGCCCAACATCATGGAGTTAAAAACACCTACACCATAACTAAAGATGGTAAAGTGATTGAACTGTTACCAGTGGCAGACAAAAATCAGGAAGAACCTAAAGAGAAATAAGTTAAGGTAATGGTGATGGGAAATAATGAGTTCTTGAAGGCAGTAGAAGGTGAGGATGATCCTTTCTTTGCACTCATTCCTATTCTCTAAAGATAAGATAGAGTATTTTCCAATAGAGATGACTGAGACTAATGAATCTACAAACAAGGACAATATTGTTTTAAAGGTAGAAAGTGCAAAGAAAAAGACATCAAAGCTGGATGAAGAAGTGGCCACCATTCTTGACAAATATTAGGGTATAGTTGCGGATGAAATGCAAAGGAGTCTACCACAAAAGAGGGAAATTAGTCACTGCATAGATCTAATACCAGGGTCAAAAATACTAAATAAATATGCCTACAAACTAACACCCCAACAGAATGAGGAGATGGAAAAACAAATTCAGAAGTTGCTTGAATCTGGTCTAATTGTCAAGAGCCTAAGCCCATGTGCAGTGCATAATGTTTTAGCACCAAATAAGGAAGGAACTTAAAGGCTTTTTATTGATTCTAGAGCCCTTGATAAGATTATAATAAGGTATATATTTCCAATGCCAAGAATAGAAGGTTTACTAGATTTTTGGGGGGTGCAATATATCTCTCTAAAATTGATTAGAAGTGTGGGTACCATCAAATAAGGATTAGGCCAGGGGATGAAGGGAAGATAACTTTTAAGACCAATGAGGGGTTGTATGAATGGAAAGTGGTGCCTTTTTGGTTACCCAATTCCCCAAGTACATTTATGAGGCTCATGAATGAATTCCTCAATTATTTCACATGGAAATTTATCATAGTATACCTAGATGAAATTCTGATTTTTTGAATCAAAAGAGAAGAGAATTTGAAACACATAGATATGGTGTTGAAGAGATTACAACAGGAGAACTTGAAGATCAACATGGAAAAGTGCATTTTTATACAAGAGGAACTCACATATATTGGATATGTGATCTCCGAGGGTACTCTCAAGATGGACCAAGACAAGGTAAATGCAATTCTTTCATGCCCTACCCCTAGGACAGTTTCTGCAATTAGGAGCTTTCATGGATTAGCCACTTTTTATAGAAAGTTTATCAAAAAATTTAGTATGATTTGTAAAACTATCCAAGATACTATCAAGGGGGACAAAAATGTAAGTTTATTTGGACCAAAGAAGCCAATGAAGCCTTTGAACTCCTTAAGAAAAAGGTAACCTAATATCCAATCCTAAAGTTCCTGATTTTAACAAAGTTTTCCAAATTGAGTGTGATGCTAGTCTAGTTGCCATAGGAGGTGTCTTAAGCCAAGAAGGCAGACCCATTGCATTCTTTAGTGAAAAAATAAATGAATCAAAGAGGACATATTCATGATATGATCTAGAGGTGTATGCATTGGTCCAATCACTCAAAAAGTGGAGACACTATTTGTTTCCCAAAGAATTCATTGTCTACATGGATAACCAGGCCCTAAGCTTCATCAATAGCCAAGACAAATTGATCCATAGGCATGTGAAGCAGGTTGAAACCTTAAAAGCCTATACCTTTTCTATGAAGCGCATTAAAGGGGTTGCAAACAAAGTTGTTGATGCACTAAGTAGGAGAGTGCTTACTTTATCAGAAATTCAAATGAAGAATGTTGGAATTGATGCTTTGAAGGACATGTATGCAGTAGATACAAACTTTGGGGAAGTATACCAAGTATGTCTTGATTTGAATGATAGATACCATTATGAATTTTTTTGATTATTTATTACAAGAAGGACTTCTCTTTAAAGGAGGATAATAATGCATTCCTAAGTGTTCAATGAGAACCAATTCATTCAAGAAAAGCACAGTGGTGCTATGTCTGGTCATTTTGGATTAGATAAGACATTGGATCTAGTAAGAAGGCACTACTTTTGGCCACAGTTACAATTTGATGTTATAAAGTTTGTAGAGACATGTTCTATTTGTCAAAAAGCTAAAGGAATGAGTACAAATGAAGATCTATATCAACATTTACGAATTCTAGCAAGACCATGGGAGCATGTAAGTATGGATTTTGTCATGGGATTTCCCAAGACCCAAAGGAGATTTTATAATGTTTTTGTTGTTGTGGATAGATTTAGTAAAATGGAACACTTATTTCCATGTAAGTCCACTAGTGATGCATCCTACATTGCAGATATTTTCTTCAAAGAGATAGTTATAATTTATGAACTGTCTTTGAATATTGTATCAGATAGAGATGTAAAATTTGTTGGTAATTTTTGGAGGAATTTGAGGAAGAGGATAGGGAAAAACCTATCATTTTCATCAGCCTATCATCCACAAACGGATGGGAAAATATAATTTGTAAATAGATCATTAGGGAATCTCCTAAGGTTCCTCACACAAAAACATGGAGAGAAATGGGATTATATACTTTCTCAAGCTGAATTTTCCTACAATGACATAGTCAATAGAAGCACCAACAAGTCACCTTTTCAAATTATTTATGGGATGAATCCAAGGGGAGTGCTTGAACTAAGAAAAGTTACTCATATGAAACCAATTAGTGCAGAGGGAGAACACTTTGCTACAACAATAAAAGAGGTTCATGATCAAGTTAAGTCTCAACTACAATAGACTACTCAAAGTTACAAATGTTAGGAATAAGGTGTCTCAACCTTGGATAATTCCTATTCTTATTATTTGTTTTGTAAAATGTATTTCTTGCAAATAATGTTGATGTGTCGGCATCTTGAATAGTGTGTAAGGAGATCA
>MU226894.1:1947907-1976799 GCA_018584345.1 Thuja plicata
GAGTAGTCACTGGCCGTATTTCTGCATGTCAAATTTAATTGCATGAGTCTTCTTTTAACTTAAGGCACATGCGATATGAAACACTTAAATAATAATAAAAATTTCCTTAAAGCTCGATGATGACTTAGGTAGGCTTGCGGATTTCACACTTGGTCAGTGCGAATCCCGCCACGGAGTAGCTAAGACTCCATTTCCCGCCATGGAGTAGCCAGAATGAAAAAGCTCACCGCGCCATAACTTTCTCATTTCAACTCCAAATCTCATGCGGTTTTCACCAACAGGATCGTAAAACATCAGAGAATGGATCCAAGCTTTCAAATAGTGAAAATCATCCACTTTTAGGGATTGCGGAAAATGTATTGAATACATACATATGTTGTAGTGTTGCACCTGAAAGAGCAGAAAATGAACCCGAACATCACCTATTTCAAATGCATATGCATTGCAGCCTTTCACATTTTGATTTCCTTTTCAACCCACTGTACTAACATTTAACACAACTTCCATGTTTCATAGCCCATTCTGCTCAGTCTGTCAATCACCATGCTTAGATCCAATTCCATTTGAAGGATATCAAGAATAACTCCTCACATCTACAATCATAGCTCTGATTTCTTATGAATGCCTGAAAATTATGATTCCCAATCATTCTTCTGCTTGAAAAATATCATCAATAAGAACACATTATCCTTGCCAGGTTGGGATCTATAACCTAACCAAAATGAAAAGACTTTTAGATAACCCATCCGGCTTAAAGAAGGAAAGGCAGTGGCAGGGAAACCCGACAAGAACTTCCTACCCAAGGAAGACCTAGACCTAGACTCAAACAAGACTAGACCTGACTATGACTTCAAAATCCTCCACTTTGACAGCATGGGTACAGGATGAAAAGTGGGGCAACATCATGTTCCTATGCATCTCCATGATTCCACCTAAGCGATTAGAGGTACCATGATGGTTCATGACTTATCTTTTCTTATCTTTTGTTTGTTGGATGTTGACTGAGAAATATTAACAGAGCCTTTTGGGTGTTTGTGGTAAGAGCCTTCACAACCACATGTGGTATCTAATTGCAGGGATTGGAATAGATAAATCAGTTTTGATATGCCGCACATACCTTGACTCTTAACGCCTGATCTAGATTTATCGGCCCACATTCCTTGTCTATTCAAAGTGCTTGTTAGAATACAAAAGGCTAGTCGTGCCTAAATCTTTAATATCTAGGTATGATGATATTCAAGTTTTGCTATAATAAAAGTGGCTCAATGATGAAAGATATTGTTTAATTCAATTGGAATTCAATTATGGTTATTAAAAATGGAAGCTCTTTATTTACTATAATCTAAGGGTTTTAATCAAGGATTCATCCCCATTCTCTCCCCTCTTAACTTTCTATCAATCAATTCTAACATTCTATTGGTCATTCTTATATAGGGTATGTCTTGCCTAAAACCAGATATTGTCGCTAGTCATAAACAGGATGGGTCCTTCCTGGAACCAGAGTTGATTTTTACCCATAATCTCTATGTCTATGTAAAATCAAATAGTCATCATGACCACCAATATTTTTTGTTTCTAACTAAGTATTATTTTCTTGCATCATTTCATCTGACATTCATTATCTTCTTTCAAGAGATTAGTCATGCGTGTCTTGCATAAATAATCTCTCGAGGGGGCATCATTTACCTCATCATTTTTTCCCACTAGGGCATTATTTTTAGCAAATTATTCTTTGAAACAATGCCTAAAATGCATTGTATCAAAGCGGGGCAAAATGTAGACACCTAAAAATGGTCTATTTCTCTAATGCAATGACATTACTAATATTCCTCTTTAATTTATTTAATAATCTTTATTTTTAATAAATTGTGTCTTTCTACCATATTCTAAGATCAAAATCATCATTTCCCTTTTAATTTTATAATTAAGTAGTTTTAATTAATTACTTTAATTATCAATGTCTAATCAATATTTCATCACCTATTCATCTACAAAATAATTAAATAATTACATTATTTAATTATTCCTTGTCTCCTTATAATTAATTAAATAATCAAATTTAATTAATGTTCCCCTTCACTAATTATTACATTTAAGTAATAATTAAATCAAATTCTATCTCATGATTAAATAAATGATATTTATTTCATTAAACCAATTATTCCCCTCTCATGATTATATAAATTATTTTTATTTAATTAAACTAATTATCCCCCTCTCACTCACTTTGAGTTCACTTCTCAACCACAATTCCTTCCTCCACAATTCTCTCTCCTAACTATTCAATCCACATTGTTAATTCCCCCCAACAATCAATTAAGTCTCAAGTCATTTCAGTCTTATAATCCATGCAATCAGTTAACTCATCCATACCATTTGTTAACTCACCAGTCTATTCAATTCATCTCTCCAATCTATTTGCTGACAGGTCAATTAATCTCCCAATCATGGAAATCAAACAAAGTTGAACTCCTACTCACTTTGAGTTAAACTCCTCAATCATAGCCAATCAATCCTTCAATCATGGATTCTTGGTTGACACCCCTAAAATATTATAAATAGAGAGCCAAACCTTTGATTTTGGTAACCATAATTGCTTTGAATTCCTATGCTGACATACAATCGAGCACTCATTTCCAAGAGCCCACATTGCATAAAGGAGAACAACAAGGAAGGACTACATGGTTTGCATATTCATTTTGTTTGAAATGATTTTATATTATTAATCGTTTATGCTTTATATTTATCTTGCTTTCTTTCTTGATATTGGAATACTAATTGCTTTAACAATCTCTTTGTGGTTAAGATTTCAATGTTATGGAAGGATTCTATTATACCCGATTACACGAAGAACACCACCCTCCACTGCACTTACAACTCATTTTGAATTGTTTTATCTAATCTATGTGAGGATCCTACAACATACATATGCCTATCCCACAACATAATGCCTAAAGAAGATTGAAATAGTTATATGCATCATTTTTACTTTTATGTTAATTGTATTTTTGAAGAAAATACAAATATTTAAACATGGGAGTAGGTTATTTTTTATTAGCTAAGAAAACAAATAGAGTGCTAACTCTTTATAAAAAATTCCCCAAGATCTAAGAAACATGGACCACAACAAGCCAATTACAACACACAAGAAAAAATTCAAACTACCTACATCATGAGTGGATTGAACTTATACAACTTGAGTATGAGTTTAGGAAGAGAAAGAAGGAAGACCTTTCCTCCATTCTAACAATGATCCTAGCAATAATGTCATCCAAGATCCCAATACGAGGAGAATCAAGAGGAGAAGCCACTAAGTAGGGCCTATCAAAAAGGAGGGGGCGCAACAGGGTGATGAGGAAAAATGTGCAAAATTGAAGCAACATGAAATACAAAATTTGTAACAAGAACAAAAAACTCCATGGTTTCACTAGGGACTAGAAGATCACCCACAAAAAATGATGCACTAGTGGTAGAATACGCAATAGGAAACAAAACATGAGAGGAACAAAAAGGAGGTTTCAAGGAAGCTAAATCTTCCTAAGAGGGGCAAGAGGTTCCAAAAAAGAGTCTGAGGGTGTAGGAGATACACTAGGAGAAAGAGACACATCATCATCCATGGATGAGTCACTCAATGATTCAAAAGCATAGATAGCTAAATAGTCATCAATAATTCACAACAAGGTGATCAATGGAGAAGCACCAATGACATCAAAAGAGGAGGCCCTCACAATCAAGAGGTTGAGTCCAAGCCCTTTCCTCAAGCATCAAAACCACATCTCCATGAATGGGTTTGGATATTTCAATTAATAAAAGCCCCATAGACAAAGCAATTTTAAGAGTCTTTTAGTTCTTTTAAGGTACAATTATCTTATTGGCTATCAAATTGTAACTATGCATCAAAATTAGTAGGGATACTTCTACAAAGAGTTAATATACAATATTTGTTGAATAAAGAGAAGACCTACACCTTATTTAAAAAGGAAAAGGTGAGTCCCTAGGTAAAGAGGAGAAACAAAATTCATGGTTCCAAAGTTCTCTCAACAAACCTTCCCGCCAATAAGTACCCATAGAAGAGGGAAAAAATGTTGCCAAGCTACCCACTTTTGGAACTTGCAATTCTTAGAAGTCCTTGTAATTTCTATAATATTTTAATGTCTTGTAAAAATGGCTCCTCATGGTATATGGCACCATCCTTGGAGAAATATTTGACATTATTTATATGATGCACCCTACCTCATAGAGTGTATGATATGACATGTGTAAGAGAAAATCTAGTGTCATTATACAATGAGGTAAGTGCATTTATGGCATTACAAGATGTGTAAGTTCATTTATGATGTAAGAAGCATAAGAGAATCTATGACATGTGCAAGATTATTATAAGATCATTGGAAGGGAGTGACATAGGAGGCTTGTTGGAAAATTTTATATGGCTATGCATAACATACACGAGAGCATCTTGTAAGAGGTTTGAATAGGCCGAATTGGAGTCCCCAATTTTGGTGCATGAACTTTTTGACTTGAGAGTTAGATTCTATTATGGAGTTTATTATTGGAAAGATCCACATGCCTAATATATACAAATACTTGGCTCATTGTTTCAATAAACCATTTGTGATTTCTTGATCAAATGATTTGTACAACATTACTTGTATAGGGAGTAGTTGATAAAGTGATCCATGTGAAGTTCCGTGCAACTAGCACTTCTACATGTGCTAGATCTACTTGACACTTTTCATGTTGCATTATTTCTTTGCATACAAATATGACTGCACCAAAGTATTTTTGTGTATAGATAAATTTGGGGAAATGGATTGTTGCATATATACACAAGTATTGTTTCTATGAAGCTTTGAAACTATGCAAGGAAACTATGCATGTATTGTAACCATGTCAAAGTAACATGCACCAATGTGTTCATTCCTCAACCATGCCATATTATTTTAAAGGATTTGATAATATAAATCCTAATTATTGTGATATTTCTGTTTTGTGTGCAACCTACTAATGCATTTTCTTTAGCAAACTTAGTTTAATACTATACATTAAAATAGGTATCAACATGGACAACCACATCATATAATTATCCCATTATCACCATGTGGGGTTGGAATTTATCACTTTCCCATCCACATATAAAGTGCACTATAGATGCATGACATCTATCAACCTTAATTACACTCTTTCTTTAATTTTAAAGCCCCCACATGCTTAAGTTTTTAAACAATTTTGTCATACGGAATTTGCATTTTTCTATATCTTCAATATCCCACATCACTTTTTTGGCATTTACTATCAATTGGTACAAATCCTCCAACACTTTAATACCTCAATGATAAATTTCTTCTATTCATTTCTCCAAATTCTTCTTGCACGCGACTAGCTTATCTAATTGAGTTTAATCCTTTGTAGAATTTGAAATCTAGGGCATAAACATTATGAGAACTTATGTAGATTACAAAATATTAGTGATATACTCTTTGAGTTGTTTATCTTTAGTCTTTAACGCTACTTTATCTTCTCAATTTTCCATAAGCCTCTCAATGTTCCCTATGACAACTTCTAGCATATTGAGATCTTTGTGATGAACACTTGACCCAAATTATGTCTTGATAATTTGAGAATCACTGAGCTCTAAAAATATATTGGATTCTATATTTTGATCTCTACAAAAAACCCTTTTTATATTTTCATGAAATTATCCCTAGTTGGATAATTTTAGAGTTGGACTTGACTTTTGTTTTAATTTGCCCGCAAAAGAGGGGTTATCTACCACATAGGCAACTACATGAACAACTTCAAATGAAAGGGTTTCAGCTGAAACATTTACAATAAAAAAATTTACACAACTTGAATCATATTTCAAAATTTTCAATGGAATTTTTTTTTAGTTTATAATTTTAGTGAAACCCTTTCACTTAAAACTGCATGCACCACATCTATGCCATGCGCTTTTGGGTAAAATAAATTTTCTCAAAACTATTTATTTGGTCAAAATTGTGACACATGTTTTTGTTTTTACCCATAATTCTCATTCCAAAAAGACTATCTTGATAGAGTCTCTAGATCTAGACATAGAGTTAATGTCATCATCTACAATTCCCATTTGAACATAATGAAGGAGATAAAATCATTTATACATATACATATGCCACCATAAGAAATTCTAAGATCAGTTTTTCAAAGGATGATAAGAAATTATTATCTTCATCATACTAGGTGAATGAAAAGGCACTATTTATCATCATTGATAATGAAAGAGAGAATAAATTGATATCTTTTTGTAAGATTTGGATAAGAAGGTAGCCACCGAAGATCTAGATGCCAAATGGGAAACAAAACTACAACACAAACAAAAAAAAATGATAAGAATAAATTGTATTCTCACCAAGAATGCAATAGAAATAATACAATAGATGACAATACATAGGAGAGCCTTTGATTATATAGTTACTTTCAAAATGTAGGAGTAAATGAGGCAATGAAAAATGTTATTGTTTTATTACAGGATAATCAAGAGACAAATTATCACCTTTCTAAGATGGAATCACATGTCCACCAAAGGTGGATCATCCTTGAATATGTAATAAAGTATGTGTAACATGTGCAACAAAGGTGGTGTTGATAAAGTGATAAGGCCAAAAAGGTGGATCACCCTCCAAATGTAGAAAATTTCATTCACTATAAGTGGATATGATAAAATAATAACATGATAAGCCCACATAAAGTGGAAATGATCCAACTACTCCTATGAAATTCTCTAAAAGCTTAGGTAAAGTGTAATGAGGACCTAGGTGTGAATTAAACACCCCCTTAAGTACACCAACGCCCCTCTTAAGTGTAACTTAGAGAGAATGTACAAAAGATAACAATGCAAGATGGGTCCCGACTACTAGGCCATGTTAGGTACCCATGCACAAATTCAATGCAAACTGTCAGAAAGATAGAAAAGGAGAAAAACCAGTGGAACATAACTCTTCCCCAAAAGAGAGATGGAAATACAAAATAAATCTCAAAGAAGAATGAGAAGGACAAAAGAGAGACCTAGTCAACCCCCTTTAATTTAGAATGTACACCAGTGATAGATGCTCCAAGCTCAATGTAGAATTTGATCCATGAAAAAAAACATTCCTCCCCTTAGAAAGAAAGAAAACAACCAAATGTATATGAGTGATGTATCCCTAACCCAAGAAAGTATATGTAGAAAGAAATCTCAAATGTATGCAGTCTTTGAAATTTGTTCAAGTGTCTCATATCAATGGTGAATATTACCCCTTACAAATCAGGCGTACTAGTCTACACTATTGAAAAAGACAAGCCAGGATATAATGAGGGTGACTTTAGAACATGATCCAAAGATCCAAATGTCTCTTCTAAAGATAAAGAGACCTCCTCCAAATATTTTACTTAAGGATCCACAATCACATTAAAAATGAAAGAATTATCACATGGAGAATGAAAAAGAGGGTCAAAGTTTTCCCTCACAATAATTGAAGAAGGATTATCTTCATCAAAGAAAAGATGAATATCATCAATGATGTCTCCCAAATCTGCAATGTAGGACTCCAAAAACAAACCTGCAATGTAGGACTCCACAAACAAACTTGCAATCTATGTTCATAAATTCCCTTGATTAGCCTCTATAGATGTTATCTATAGAAACCTTCATCCAAAGCAGTCTGAAGGTGATCTGAGGTAGTGCAAAAGTGATATATTGAGTAGAGATGATAAAAAAATTTATTATTTTTCTATGTTTCAAAAAAGTGCATTTTAGAAGGCCTTTGGAGCAGAATTTGGGGTTGAACCTATCATCTATCCCTTAACATAATTTCAAAAGGCATGGTGTTAAGGGACTAATTTTAGATCTCTTGAAGACCTTTTTGACGAGGTATCATGTTCAAAATTTTGAGCAACGAGAAAGAAGTTATGGCCCTGCAAAGTTAGAGTAACCCAAATGCTAAAGTTGCACAGATTCTACCAAGTTAGTGGGTCTCTTTTCCTTCAAATGCTTCAACTTTAAATGTGTTCTCACAATAACAGGTGCCACGTGTCAACACTGCAAAGTTTCTGAATGTCAGAAGGAGGAAAAAACTCAAGAACTTTTGCTAGCATGCCATGTGTCCAGTCCACGCTCACATCATTCAAAGGGGTGGTGGGGTCCACATCCTTTGAGGTAAAGTGTCACTTTTTCATCCAGTGGTGAACCCCGAGGTAGATTTGATCCGAATATGCAACCATTTCCACATGTCAAAAAATAATGATCATTACGAGGAAGTTTAGAAGGGCACAAGTGGCGACCATGATGCACGCATGGAAGAATAATAATGATGCAAAGATCAAAATTATGAGATAGCTTTGACAACCTTCATTATGATTCTTCCACATGACACAAATGCAGAGCCCCTTTCGATAACATTTTCAAGATTCAGTTTTAAAAAATCATATATGTAAGCCTGTGGGCACATTGTAAAAAGGGAGGATGATCATTTTGGTTCTGAAGTATTTTTCTCACCATTATGAAAGAGAAGAATGCTTAGGAAATAGCTATTGTATCATTATTCTACCTTATCTTTGTATTCAAATAATCAATAGAGGAGACATATTGGACTATGCCTAGTTTAATTTTACTATGTGTTTTACTCTAGTTTTATGAATAAATTTAAGATCTATATCATTCTAGAGGGACATAGCTATAATTTGTTATTTTGGGCTTTTATAATTTCATCATAGATTTGAAATTTATTGAACCATGTTTTATACTCTTTCAATATTTATAATCTAAGGTTATACTATGTCATTTGGTGAATGTAATTCTCATATAATAGTTATTTTAGCGAGATAATAGTGACAATACCTTATGGGCCTTAACGAGTGCTTCTCTTGAAGGGATTTGAATATTTTGCACTATGTCCCTTTGACTTTTTCATTTTATTATCTCTCTAATAATGAATAGTATGTGGTGTTTTGTGCCTAATATTTTGGGGTTCCTTGTTCCTATTATTTATGAAGGGAGATTAAAAGGGTCTTAAAGATCTAGTGCATTTCCTTAGTTTTGTGTTTTACTCTCTTCCCTTTCCCAAAAACACCAGTATAAAGAGTCATCTTCTAGAATTCTAGAGGTTGTTTCACAGGGTGCAATTCATCCCACTCTTGTGAAACTTCTTGAATTCCCTTATTTAGGAATGAGCCTCTTAGGGTCAACAATATTTATGGAACATTTAGTGGGATGGAACTTTCACAACTAGAGATTTGGTGCATTCTTCAGTATTTTCAGCCTTCAAGAGGCATGTTTCAAGCACCTAGAAACTCCATAGTTCATACTATTTGTCTATTTATGATGTTATGTACTCAGTTCTTTATTTTGAGAAGACCTTTCCCTCTTGGTTTGAATATCATTTACAGACATTTTTCCTACCCTATGCTTTGGTATGGAGAGATATTACAAACATCATATTTTCCTTGCTCCTTTTCATGAAAATGTGATCATTTTGCCTCCCTATTAGCAATATCAAGATAAAAATGCTTACAACTTTGCTCCATATTCTATTGCTACACCAAACAATGAGCAATTTAAAAATCATTTCCTCCCACCCACCCGTGTGTAGCCTTCTTTGGAAGTTACTTATGTTTATCAATAACCACATGAGGCTTATTTTAGCCCCCATCAGAATGCTCATCCTTTCCCTATCCAATACAAAAATGTAGGAAGCCTAGAAAATGTTAGTACCAGGGAAATATTACTGAACCTCCAAGAATAATTAAGGGTTGTCAAGGAGGATAAAGAATATCACTAGTGGAGAGATCAGCCTTCCTGTGAGGCTTAGCTACAACAACAACAACAAGAGGCTCAGAGGAGACAACAAGAGCAATTTCTTGCAAAGCAAGTTGCTGCTAGGGAATAAAAGATAAGGCGACATGTGGTTATGGAAGAGGCACAACCAAGTGGTTGTGAGCTTCCAATTTATTATAAATATGAGGAAATCACTCCCGTGGAAGAAGCAGAAGAAGAGGGAGAATAATTGAAAGAGGAGTCAAAGCTTAAGTATAAAGAAGAGTTATAAGAGGATATTGAGAGGGTTTTATTACAAAAAACCTCTCTACAGACAAAGGATAAGGAAGAGAAGGAAGATCTAATCTTCTCATTTGAAGAACTCCTATTTTTTCTTGATATGGAAGATGAGGAGAAAGATCATAAGGATGCCCTCGTCCTTGAAGATGAGCATATTAGTGTACATCCTCAACCTGCACCATTTTATGGCATGGAGGGAATCATAGAGGAGATTGATGATGAAGAAAGCTTTCTGGATAAGTTTTATTCCATATCCTCATCTGTCGACTTTAGATTGGTAGCTCCTGAATTATAAATTCATGAGTTGTAGCAAAGAGAGGAGATCTCCATACTAGTAAAAAATTCATCAGAGCCAACCTATGTTGGCCAACAAGAGATCAAGGCAGCATAGCATAACAATAATTTTAAGGGTGATTGCTTGAACTTGATACTTTCAAGAGGATGTCCCATCAGGCATCTAACTTAGATCTATAAGTCGCCCCTAGTTATGTTTACCATTGAGCATGAAGATGAGCATCAAGGAGAGCAATTTTAGCTCAGCCATTCACTATAGGAGGAAAACATCTATACGTGGGTGATATTTTTTGTTCTAAATCTTAGTAAGGCATTCCAGCATATTATATTCATGTCAGACTTTCTTTTCTAGCTATTCCTCCATCAGCATGTGAAATGTCATAAGCTAGTTAGGAAAGGCAGCTACTTTAACAATCCATTCAATGGATTCATTTAACTTCATTTTCATGTAAATCTCTGTACATAGTAGGTTAGAATTTTTCATTTTTTGCAGGAAGTGTTGTTGCACATGCCACATTCTTCTTAAGAGAATGCATGTTGTAGTTTCTATTTTCCCAACAAGTGCATGCTTGCACAAAACATTTTGTGTCTTCTCTTGTTTTGAGGCGAGTCTATTTGTTGTGGCTCCCTTTTTATGACTTTGTGCCCAATGGATAGGCAACCTAATCTATGAAACCAGAGATTCCAAGGATATTTCTTAGTAGGATAAGATCCCTTGTGAGTCGCTAAATTTTGTAGATGTTATATACAAAAACCTTCATCTAGAGTAGTCTGAAGGTTATTTGAGGCAGTGCAAGAGTGATAGATTGAGTAGAGATGAGAAAAATTGAAAAAAAAAAAAAATTGGTATTTATCTAAGTTTCGAAAAAGTGCATTTTTGGAGGCCTTCAGAGCATAATTTGGGGTTGAAACTGTCGTTCGTCACTTAACACAACTATCGAAGGCATTTTGTTAATGGATTAATTTTAGATATCTTTAAGACCTTTTTGATGAGGTATTCTATTCATAATTTTAATCAATGAGAAAGAAGTTATGTCCCCGTGAAGCTGGGGTAACCCAAATGCTAAATTGCACAATTTATACCAAGCCAGTGTGCCTCTTTTTCTTCAAATGCTTCACCTTTAAATGTGTGATCACAGTAGTGTGTGCCACATTTCAACACTGTGGATTTCCTGAAGGTCAGAAGGAAGAAAAACTCAATAAATTTTTTCAGCATGCCACGTGTCTAGTCCATGGTCACATCATTCAAAAGGGTCACAGGGTCTACATCCTTCAAGGAAAAGTGTCACTTTTTCATATAGCAGTGAATCCCAAGGCAAATTTGATCCGAAGGTGTAATTGTTTTCACACACCAAAAAAGACTGGTCATTTCGAGGAAGTTTGGAAGGGCACAAGTGGTGTCCATGTTATGCGTGTTTAAAAATAATAATGATTCAAAGATCAACATGTCAACAAGTTGTGACAACCTCCATGATGATGCTTCCAAATGACACAAATACAAAGCCCCATTTGATTGCATTTTTGAGATTCAATTTAAAAAGTTCATATATATAAGCCTGCAGGCACATTGTACAAAGGGAGGATGATATTTTTGGTTCAAGAGTCTTTTTATCACCATTCTAAAAGAGAACACTTAGGAAATAGCTATTTTAACATTCTTCAACCTTAGCTTTTTATTTAGATAATCAATAGAGGAGACATATTGGACTATGCCCAGTTTTTTTTTGTTGTATTTTTTCTCTAGTTTTGTGAATTTAAGCTCCATGTCATTCTAGAGGGACACAACTATCATTTTTTATTTCTGGCTTTTATAATTTCATCATAGATTTTCTATTTATTGAACCATGTTTTATACTCTTTCAATGTTTTTAATATGAGGTTATACTTTGTTGTTTGGTGAATGAAATTCTCATAGAATAGTTATTTTAGTGAGATAATAGGGATATTACCTTCCAGGCCTTAACGAGTTATTCTCATGAAAAAATATAAATATTTTGCATAATTTCCCTTTGAATTTTTCATTATGTTCTCTTTTCAACAATGAAGAGGTTGTGGTGTTCTATGCCTAATCTTTTAGGGTTCCTTGTTCCTATTATTTCTGAAGGGAGATTCAAAGTGTCTTAAGCTCTGGCCCATCACCTTAGTTTTGTGTTTCGCTCTCTTCCCTTTCCCACAAACATGAGTATAAAGAGCCATCTTCTAAAATCCTAAAGGTTGTTTCACAGGGCGCAATTCATCCCACTCCCATGAAACTTTTTGACTGCCCTTATTTATGCATGAGCCTCTTAGGGAAAAATATCCACCAAAGCATGTGACTTAGATGACTCGAGAACCCCCATGGTGATCACTTTTTTTTTTTTCAAGTATCAACATTTTGGTGAGTGCATCAAAACATGGTGTAGTGTATGAACTACTAGTCAACCATTGGGTTTGGAAACTAGAGACAAATACTACATATTTTGATGGAAGCATGTCTAAAGAATTTAAAACCAATTGTGTATCATTCTTTTCAATGCCACAATACTTTAACTATGCTCTAAGATCATTTTATTTACTTACATAGTCTTGGATAGTGTCAAAAAACTTAGGATCTAAGCTTATGAGACCATTGTCCAGCTTGTAGCCCTTGACCTCATCAACCTTTCCATACAAAGTGTTTACCAAGCCTCCTTAATTGTCTTACGGTTATCAATTGGAAAGATGAGATTGCCAAAATTATATTTTCTCAATCTTCCAAGTGTCATTGTATTTATAGTGAGCCATTCTACTTGAGCATTTGGTTTAGCTTTAGGATCAGGTGGTGCTTCAATAGTTCCATCAATGCAACAAGTTATTCCTTTTTCCATTAATTTACCTCAAGAACGTATTTTCCATGATGCATAATTATGTGGAGTTAAAGGAGGAATAAACTTAGAAGAATGCATAACTGAAAATGAAAAGAGCACCAGAGAGAGAGAGAGAGAGAGAGAGAGAGACCAAATTCAATCAATCAACAATCCCCCCCCCCAAAAAATGGCACTTTATACTTAGTGCATGTACAATTGCCACTTGCCAAACAAGAGCAAAGTGAACTTCTAATTTTGATGATTACAACTACCTTTTATATAGGCCTTATCAGACTCAAATTAGTGATGCTTAAGACATAATTGAAATCCTATCATTACAATTGCCAAAAATAGACAAATGACACCAAGTTATGAAAGTAATATTTTGTCCCACAATGCTACAAAATGGTAGAATAAATGAGAAGTAGGAAAAAAAAGTATACACTTCCAAAAAATGGCAGCTAAAAAGGAGTCTGTATGAGTTTGAACAAAGTCTCTAAATTTGCAAAAATGAGGATTACTCAGTCAAAAACTAAATTTTCTAAAAAAATTGTCCATCAAAATAAATTATTAACTTCACAATTGAGAAAAGCACAAAAAATTAGCCTTAAAAAAATGCACTATAAAAGGAGCTCAAATGAGTGAGTTATGGGCATTTGAAAAGTGCCTTCAAAATGAAAATTTTCAACCGTGAGAGAAAGTCATAAATTTTTATCCCACAATTCTTTTGGAGATGCTATTTTATCTCCTTATATATAAAAATTCATGGCCTTAACATTGAATCTAAATGGAGAGTTACGCAAAAGTGACGACACACAAGTTTTGGCTTAAGATAAAGATGATGGGAAAAAGCATTGACAGTGTAGAATTCACCAACAAGATTTTGATGTTTGGAAAATTGTGTGGCAAACAATTGGTGTTGTCCATTCAATATTTAGTTGATCATAAGGTGACATGTGGTAGAGGATGTGGTGCCTCTTCGGTATGCCAATATGCATGATAATGTGTCTTATGTGTTGCAGGTGTCATCTAGTTGGCATTTCTTGGTAATGTTGAGGTGGCTTACACTTGGCTAAGGTGGTTTTCACGTAGGTCAAGACTACTAATGTGGCATACACTAGGGAGGAGGTATTGTCTACGCAGGCTTGTCAGTGAAGATACTAGTTAATGTGTGGTTTGATAAGGAATGCAAGATGGCCAGGAGAATTTTAAGGGAGTCAAACAAAACAAACCTTGACATTAAGGCTTATAAACATATCCTAAAGAAGAAGAAAACTAATTTTATGTTCACAAGGAGAGAGGACCTGATTTCCCTGAGTAAAATAACCACAAACATTTTTGGATAGAACTCCAGCCAAGGAAGAAACAAATTGAAAATAATATTACAGTCACTCAATGGTTTGACTATGATAGGAAACTCTATGAATAGGAAGGTGGAGTGGACTAGCCAATATTGTTCAACAATACTACAATGCTTTTCACCGTGTAAGAGATAGAGATGGGTATTGATGCAATCAAGGATGGATGATCCAATGAAGGATTGTCCAAACTTGCAGCAAATAACCACAACAACAGAAACAACCAGATACATAGAAATATAATCAACATTCAGCTCATATATTATCTCAAAATATCAATTACATTCAACATGTCAGGTTGTAAGGCCTTCCCAGTTACGACCAATCACAAAGATAGATTTAATACCTAACACAAGTCTTCTGCAACGCATACATTCATGATCCAGATTCTAAGATCCAACACTTGATCTTCCCTCCTAAATCTCATCTTCATCTGATGCCCTAAGCTAAGAACAAGATACAACTTAAATACAAAAGGAAACCAATAGTTCGGCCTGCAAAAATAATCATTGGAGAAACCCCCAACCCAGATTTAGGTCCACACAATTCCCAATGAGAGATCCACCATAAATGTCACAATTTAAATGCAGAAGTCTATCACTACCTCCAACTTCCAAATAAACAAATCAAGCAAATGATGACCGAGGAACAGAGTAACTTGAGCCAAGCATCACCGAGCAACAAAAGACAAACCCGAGCATCAAAAAATGATCCGGAACAAGCATGCCCAAGTGACAGGAACCTGAGAAATAGAAAACCCAAGCATGCTTGAGTGACAGAACCCAAGAAACAAAGAAACAAAGTGTTTCAACAAGCAGTCTCCGAACAAGCTAAAGAATAAAAGAAAACATATTTTTTCATTGAGAAGGATTGCCAAGGATCCTAGGATGCTCCTACATCAGTCACCCTGGGTAAAGAAGATGTTCCCATAAGGAATCATAAACAAATTAAGGGAATCAAAATAGGTATTTCATACTTGTTCTTAACCCATATCTCCTCTTGTCCTTCATTCCATGCTATCTTTACTCGGTCCATTGTCTCATTTGACAAATTCATCAATACTGCACTTTCCTCATATCTTCTGCCTACAACTGACAGTAGTTGACAATGATCATCCTTGGTACCTTTGATACTATTAGTGTTTTTCTTAACCATCTTCTCATCTGATTGGCTGATCAACTTATCATCAACATCCCTCTGTGTCACTAGTGTCAACATCTGCTGCACTATCCTAGCCAAAAATGTCATATGTTTCTTAATCTTTGTAAGTTCCTTAGAGGTTTCATTCTCTCCTCTCTTCATATCCTCCTTCCTTTTACCTATAGGCTCATCAATTCTCTTTTCCTCATGTTTTTCACTATTATCCAGGTAGCATCTAATAACTCCACATCCCTTAGTCCCTGCTTCTGGAAAGGTAGAAGTTTATGATTGGATTCAACCTGCCTCACAACATAGGTATTTGCATGACCATCAAACATAACATATTTTTCATATTTCTAAGGTCTACCAAGAAATAGGTGACAAGAATCCATAGGCAACACATCACATTATATCTCGTCATAATAAGATCCAATATTAAAATTAAGAAGGCATTTTTCCTCAACCCTAACCTTAGACACATCTTGTATCCAACTAATCTGATAAAGATTAGGATGTTTTCATCTTCCCAAATTTAACAAGTATTAACCATCTCTTCTAAAACAAAGTTCTCAGAACTGACACCATCAATTATGAAATTACATACCTTATCCTTGCATTTACATCTGGTTCTGAACAGATTCCTTCTCTGCACTAGTTCATTAATACATGCAGCTAGCCTTCTAGTGATCATAACTTCTCCTTCTTCTGCAACATTCACTAAATTTTCCTTCATTGTCAAGGTGAACTTCTTTTGAGGACATGACCAGGCCCTATGTCCCTTCTCACCACACTGAAAAAAAGTACCAGTGAAATCACTTCTTCCTCTTCTTCCATACCCATGATTGTAATCCTTAGTGGTTTGACTACTACTAGATCCTACCTCAGTCTGCTTAGAATTTTCCACCACCTTACTCTCAGTAGCTGTGTCATCAACCTTACCCCCTCGGTTTCTGTTATTCTGTCAGATTTCAAACTTCTTGTTCAACTTCTACTCAATCTTCAATGCCATTTAATAAGCATCTCCTATGGTTTTCATCCGAATAGTAAGTAACTCTTCTTGAATACGAGATCTCAAGCCATAGATATACCTGGTGACTTTCTCCTTGTCAGCTTTTGAATGTCCAGTCCTAATCAAAATCTTATAAAACTCCCCGGTATACTCTTGAATTGACTTGTTTGTCTGTCTTAAACCTTGTATCTTCTTAAACATATCCAATTCATAATCTACTGGAATGAATTGCTTCTTCAACTTTTCAACCATTATGTTCCATCTGATGATCTTATCTTTACCTCACCGATTTATTTCCAATTGAACTTCTCTCCACCATATGTTTGCATGACCTTTTAGTTTTGTCTTTACAAACTGAACTCTATCAAGATCTTCTACTTCCTCATACTCAAAGTATTCATCCATCTCATTAATCCAATCGATCAATTCTTCTGGCCTAAGGCTTCCAGCAAATGTAGAAACTTTGATCTTAGGTCTTTTCCCAATTTTAGACATAACTCTCAGAAATCTATCCTCATCAGAATCTTTGATATCTTCTATAGCTTCTTCAAAATGATCTTCTTCTTCAGATTCTTCACCATTACTTCAGTTTTCTATGGGTGCTTTATTTTTTTGCAACTCCTCTTGCAGATCTTGCACCTGCTTCTGCAAAGCTCAAAAATCTTCATGACCAAATTCCTCCTTAGGTTCTTCCTCTGTGATCTCACAAATTTTCTTTGGAGGCATCTTTGCTCCATGAATCTCTATTAATTGGAAACCTTACTCCTTCTCCAACAATCTCACTATTCTCATACCACCTGATGCAGTCAAGGATGGAGGATCCAATGAAGGATTGTCCAAACTTGCAGAAAATAACCACAACAATGGAAACAACCAAATACACATAAATATAATCAACATTTAGCTCATATATTATCTCAAAATATAAATTACATTTAACATGTCAGGCTGTAAGGCCTTCTCGGTTATGGCCAATTACAAAGATAGATTTAAGACCTAATACAGGTCTTCTGCAGCACATACTTTCATGATCCAGATTCTCAAATCCAACACTTGATCTGCCCTCCTAAATCTCATCTCCATCTGATGCCCTAATCTAAGAACAAGATACAACTTAAATACAAAAGGAAACCAATAGGTCAGCCTACAAAAATAATCATTGGAGAAACCCCCAACCTATATTTAGTTCCACACAATCCCCAATGAGAGATCCACCATAAATGTCGCAATCAAAATTAAATGCAGAAGTCAACCACTACCTCCAACTTCCAAATAAACAACTCAGGAAGAGGATGCCCAAGCAACAGAGAAACTCAAGCCAAGCATCACCGAGAAACAAAAGAAAAACCTGAGCGTCATAAAATGACCCGGAACAAGCATGCCCGAGTGACAAGAACCCCAGCAACAGAAAACCCAAGCATGCCCGAGTGATAGAACCCGAGCAACAGAGAAACAAAGTGTTTCAGCAAGCAATCTCCAAACAAGCTAAAGAACAAAAGAAAACATATTTTTTTGGTTGAGCAGGATTTCCAAGGATCCTAGGATGCTCCTGCATCAGGTATTAATAAGTTGGGTATGGGTAAAGAAAAAGACATAGTTGAGCTTCAAGCAGAGTATCTCAAGTGGGGTATGAAAACCCTTGCACCACACATTACATAAATATTCAACAATATCAGCCAAGATGGGTTTCCTAAAGATTGGACATTCAGCCTTGCATTGCATGCAGTACTTGTCTTGCATAAATATTTTCAAATAAGCCAATGAACTTGTAGAATATTCCTTCTTTTCTTTAAATAAAATGACAATATATTTTAAATTTTTTGAATATTTTAAAAAAAATGTACCCGACTGTAATTATTACATCTATACAGTTGGATAAGAGAAATTTTTTTATGCCCTCGGGTCAAGTGCTCCAATTTGGAAAAATTGACAATTATTTTTGGGGTTTTTGGATCTTCTGAGCACAATGGAAGCACTTATTTGGGCCCAAAATGCTCCAATTTGCAAATTGCCCTTGAGTCTAATAACCACCCTCCACCTTCAAACAATTGTAGATTTTCCCTTGGGTGTCAGATTTGGACGAAATAAAAGGTGATTTTGACTATCTCAAACCTCTTGAATCCAATGGTGACCTCAAGTCTAACCCAAAAACCTCTAATTTGGATCTGCAACAAAAAGCCACAAAATGCACCAACCCCACAACTTACCAAAATCTCTCAAATGGAAAACCAATGGCACTCTAAAAGCTCTAATACCATGTAAGATTTGGCTAAGAAGGTAGCCACCCAAGATCTAGAGACCAAATGGAAAGTACAAAAACAAGAGAGGAATAATATGGGAAGAATAAGTTGTATTCTCAATAAAAATGTAATAGAAATAATACAATAGATTATAGTACACAAGAGATCCCTTGGTTATATAACCAAGGTAGAAATGTAGGAGTGAATGAGGGGATGGAAAGTGTCATTGTCTCATTCCATGATAATTAAGAGACAAATTATCACCTATCTAAGGTGGAATCACATGTCCACCAAAGGTGGATCATCCTCCAATGTGTAATAAAGTATGTGAAAGATGTGCAACAAGGGTGGAGGATGATAAAGTGATATAACCACAAAAGGTGGATCACCCACCAAAAGTGGAAAAGCCCATCCACTATAAGTGGATATGGAAAAATAATAGCATGATAAGTCCACATAAAGTAGAAATTCTCTAACTTATCCTATGTAGCTCCCTAAGTAAGCTTAAGTAAACTATAATTAGGACCTAGGCATGAATTAACCAAGGTAAAAATGCCTTAATTACACCAACGCTTTCAAAATAGTCAAGATGCTTGAATTACAAAATCAAACTCACCTCATGGACAACACTTTTATGTTAGTCAATAGTATAATCTCTCTTAAATCAAATTAGAACATTTATAAATACAAATTTTACTTTTCTCTTTCTTTGGAGGTATCATGAGTCTTAGTCTATGAATATCCTATGGTATGAAAAAATGACTATGTCACATTTTCCCAAAAGAATTTAGTCTTTATGAGGAAATAATTATGCACCAAAGAAAATAACCCTCCCCAAAGGCTATAAGTTATTTTAATAAAATGATAAAAAAAAAATTAGATATAAGTTGACACTCCATGAAAACTATGATGTTTCATTTCGAAATGTTATTACAAAAAAGTGTTCATCAATAAAAAAATTCCATACACTAGATTTTTAAGTTAGCTATATGGACAAAAAGAGGAAAAATAATTCCTACTCTTTTTATGTGAGATCTTATCAACCTCACTTTTTTCTAAGATTTTCAACATTCAAATTCCAGACTTAATTTATAAAAAATATTTCAAACCAATTTTCTTTTTAAAAAAAAATTAGAAGTATAAACTTCATCAAGAGTTCTACATTTCATTCGTTTACATCATTTTGAAATTAACATAAAGGTCTCTTTTATGTGATTGAATTTAAAATTTTTAATTCATATTGGTCATTTTTGTCGAAGTTGATTGGTGACTCAAAAACACCCCTAGAAGCCCTACAAGACCTGTAAGATTTGGCTATTGAGATAGCCACCCAAGATCTAGTGGCCTAACGGAAAGCGCAATAATAAGAGAGAATCAATCTGACAAGAATAAACTATACTCTTATAATCAATTAAATTGACTAAATTCACTTCATTGAATCAACTGGAATTGGAATGAGATTACAAAGGAGACCCCTTGGTTAAATAGATCAAGGTTAGAACATGGGAATGCATAAGATTATGACAAGTTTAGTAATCTTAAGACATGAGAGAAAAATTGATAATTTATCGCCTCACAAAGGTGGAAAAGTGAATGTGTCACACGTCCACTAAAGGTGGATCACCCTTCAAAGTGGGAAGATGTTTGTACAATACATCTAGTAAAGGTGGATCACCTTCCAAGGTGGAAAGCTAATTGTGCAACACATCCATTAAAGGTGGAAATTGATTAAGTCATAAGTCTACCAAAGGTGGAAAACTTAAAATGTGACAACACCACCGAAAATGGGGATATTCATGTGGTCCCTATGTAAACTTAAGCAATATGTGCATTTAGAACCTATGAAAATGGCTTACTATGTGCAAAAATTAAACATGCATATGCCCCTTGTTAAGTGCAACTTGGGGAGAATGTATCCATACAATGAAAATGGGTCTTGGCTACTAGACCATGTAGGGTACCCATGTATAAATGCAAAGAAATCTCTCACAAATAGAGAAACGGAGATAACCCAATGGAACAAAAATCCTCCCTAAAAGATCATGTATGGGAGAATGTAATGTCCCCTTGTAGGTTATCTTGGAAAATTGGGACAATCACCTAACTTCTCCTTAATTTATCAAATTCTCCCATTGAATGAAACTTTGAATTATCTTATATTCATTAGATCAAGGTGTGGTCTCTAATATGCAATAATAACTTGCAACCAAGAGGCCAAAGACAATTGTTCTTATTGAGAAAATCCAATATAGGTTTTGTAAGATCTAATATTTTCAATGATGGGCTAATTATCTCCTTATTCGTCATTCCTCTGATAATCCCTATTCATAATTATCTTAATAATGGCTAAAGTCAATTTTTCAACTTAACAACTAGTTACTCAAAATGATTTGTACAACCAAACTTGGTAACTAACATTTATTTCTTTATTACTATGCTTTTTTGTTGTTTGTTGTTGTTGATAATTGGTATATATACATGTTGATCTGTTTACTCTAGTGATTAGTTCCCTTACTAATTTATATAATACTTATAGACCTTCATTATGATTAAATTCCAACCGGTAATGATCTTTAACATCTTATCGGTCATGTATGTTGTCGGAAAGATGATTAGCAAGTCAATTATCAATTAGATAGATATGATCTTAATAACAATATATGAATGGAAATCCTTCCTCATTATTTGATGCTTGAAACATAACTAAATTGGACTAAGAGAAAAAAGTTCCCCCACAAGAGAAAAGAAGAGAGACCATGAGAAAAAAAATTAGAAGTATAAACTTCATCAAGAGTTCTACATTTCAGTCGTTTACGTCATTTTGAAATTAACATAAAGGTCTCTTTTATGTGGTTGAATTTGAAATTTTTAATTCATATAGGTCATTTTTGTCGAATTTGATTGGTGACTCCACAACACCCCTAGAAGCCCTACAAGACCTATAAGATTTAGCTATTGAGATAGCCACCCAAGATCTAGTGGCCTAACAGAAAGTGCAATAGTAAGAGAGAATCAATATGACAAGAATAAACTATACTCTCATAATCAATCAAATTTACTAAATTCACTTCATTTAATCAACTAGAATTGGAATGAGATTACAAAGGAGAGCCCTTGGTTAAATAGATCAAGGTAAGAACATGAGAATGCATAAGATTATGACAAGTTTAGTAATCTTAAGACATGAGAGAAAAAGTGATAACTTATCACCTCATAAAGGTGGAAAAGTGAAGGTGTAACACGTCCACTAAAGGTGTTAGTAATAATTGAGATGGGGGGGGGGTGGTGAATTAGTGGCCTCAAAAATATTCCAATTAATCAACCCAAAAACTTAGTGCCATAATTTTAAGCCTCTAGTTATCTTGAGTCCTATAAGATGAATGCCTTCAAATATACTTATCAAATAACTATTTCTCGAATTTCTCTGTTAAACCTATTCTTAATGTTTACTGGATAGCAGTCTTTTAATTTACCGAATGACAGTAAATAGCTTAGAGTATACCGATCAATCCAGATTATTTATGTGAATTGCAAAACACTAAAGTAATGACTCATAGACACATTGACACATGGATTTTTAACGTGGAAACCCTGTTAAGGGAAAAACCACTTGGGACAGGTATCCCAAAATTTTCACTCTTTTGAAGTGAGCTTAGTGAAGAGCCAATCATATTAAAGGTTACAAACACACTGTTAGGTGTGACCTTGTTAGAGGATTTAAAAGATTAGTTTATCACTTGATATCGGGCATCTCTATGCTACCTTCCCTGTCCAAACTCTTCTGGTTTTTCAAATGGTATTTGGCATCTCATGCTATCTTCATGATCAAACTTTTGATACTCCTTGGGATGTATCGCAATATAGAAAGGATCTTTAAATCCTGCTCGGTCAAGAGACATTATGAATCAATGGTTAAACTAAAACAATATGATCTATTCACATATACAACTTATACTTTTAGATTTTCAGATCTATTGTAAGCTCATTAAAACATTCTGATCAATATATCTTTTCAATACCTTTGCTCCACTTTTATTTCTTCTCGGTGATGCTATGCTCTGTTTCTCGGTGTCTGCAAAAATATTTATCTCTTTCCTTATCTTGATTGATTAGGACTGTATGAAGTTGTTCTTCATCAGTTTCTCTTCAGCATCCTCTTTTTCATTCACTCCCCTTAATTCGTAATGAATTAAGTTCTCTCTTTATAGACATGATATCACCGTTTCTAGGTTCTTGATTTTCTTGATCTTGTCGTGATCCACAATTCTCTCCAATCTTGATTTAAAGCATAAATCCTATTTTATCTTGTAGAAATATTCTTTCTAATTGGACAAAGAAGATTTAAATACTTTACTTATCTTTGGCTTTATCTTGTCGATAAAAACAATGATAACTACTAGTTAAGTCTATATTTAGCTCTGCCAACTAGATATTTTGTCATTTTTGAACTCTAGTTAACTTCGGTGTTTTAAATCTTTGATAGCTTTGGTCAACACTCCAATTCTCCTCCGTCTTCTCCGTCGGGGTTGTCTGTCCGTCGGGGTTGTCTATCCTTCGGGCTTCACTGCAAAGTTCTTCTTGTCAGTTAACACTTTAATTCTAGCCTTTGGTAATTCTTGTGATTCTGCTCTTCGGTAATGCTTGTCGATTTATTTTCTCGGGCATCACTGTGACTTAAATTTTGGTGATCTCTATCTGTCAGGTTCCACTAGCCATCGGTGTTTGTATTCACTCAGTGAATGCTTGTCTTTTATGCATTACTGAAAGCATAATATTTTTCTCTCTGATTCTCTGAATTCTTTGACACTTTGATTATAACTGATTAGATTATATCAAGTTGACATCAATGACAATACAATCCATTAACTGATTTAATGTCTTGCATTATCTTTCTACATTTCAGTGATCAACTTAACATCTTCAAACATTCAATCAGTTACATGTCATCAATCTCTCCCTTTGGCATTGATGGAAACACACTACATTATCATACGATACTATTACAAATACAATATAAAATATACCAGTTTCATCAATCTTTCCTATTGTAACTATTACAAATGTTTGGTTTTTGGTAAGCTCATATATCTTAGATTTGTTTCTTGCAGAGTGGATACTTTTCAATATTTTAATCCCTTAACTGGATAGAAGTAACAACTTTTGTCTCTGTTTTGACAGAAATCTCTCCCTTTGTTACTTCTCTCCCTGAGATGGATATTTCATATGTAATCAATCTCTCCCTTTGAATATTGATTAACTCTTCCTTCTGATTCTTAGGAACTTCTCTTCATGGATAATAATATAATCTTTTCTGATCAAAGAGATAATCTCTCCTTTATGATAATGAATCTCTCTCCCTTATGATAATGAGATAATCTCTCCCTTTGACAAAAATGCCAAACAATTCTCTTCTATATCATCTTTCATCCCTTTATATAATATATTCCTTGAATTTGCCTATCCATCAGCAATACAATGTCTCTGGTGTTCGGTGCGGATTTTTACCTTGCTGTGTACATATGTATCTGTTGTTGTTCATCTCAATACTTGCATCAACATGAATGATCTTTTGATTGTAAGTAGGCTGATGCAACCTCCTAGTCAACTTACTGACTGATAGACAAGGGTTGGACCCCTAGTCTCTATCTCAAGTACTCAAATGTATCTTTCGGTAATGGCTTGGAGAATATATCAACTAATTGTTCCTTTGATTGAACATATTCCAGTATCACCTCCTTTGCTTGCACTTTTTCTCTTAGATAGTGATACTTGATAGCAATATGCTTAGTCTTAGCATGCATGACTGGATTCTTAGAAATGTTAATTGCACTGGTATTATCACAATAGATAATCATTGGTTCAAGAATCTTCATATTCATACCTTCCAGCAACTATTTGATCCATGCAATATTGGATCAATTTATAGCAACATCCACATACTCTACTTTTGTAGTAGACTGAGAGATGCATCCTTGCTTCTTGCTGATCCATGTGACAAGTATGTCACCCATGAAGAATGCTCCTCCAGTTGTGCTCTTTCAGTCATCAATGTTTCTATCCCAATCAGCATCTTTATAGACTTGTAGCTCAAATTTTCCTTCTCTTTTATACCATAAGCCATATTCCTCGGTGTTCTTTAGATATCTCAGAATTCTCTTGGCAACAATCATATGTGATTCTTGGGATTACCAAAGAATCTTGCAACTATTCCAACTACATGTGCTATATCTGGTCTGGTATCAACAACATACATTAGTTTGCCAATCATTGATCTATACAAGGTCTGATTTACCTCATTTTATTTGTCTTCTTTTTTCAGCTTACATCTGGTAGCCATAGGTGTTCCAACTGGTTTGGAATCTTCCATCTTGAATATCTTCAGCACTTCCTTGATGTATTTGGACTGAGTGATATATATGCCTGCATCTTGTTGAAGAATTTGTAGACCAAGAAAGAATTTGATCTCCCCAAACATAGACATTTCAAATTCTTTGCTCATTTCATTAGCAAAGGATTTGCATAACATTTCATTTCCCCCAAAAATGATATCATCAACAAAAATTTCAGCTTTCAGAATATTACCATCGGTATCTTCTTTTAAGTACAGATTACTATTTTAACTTGTTCTTACAAAATCAATGCTAATGAGATAGGAGTGAATTCTTTCATACCATGATCTAGGTGCTTGTTTAAATCCATACAAGGCTTTATGTAGTCTACATACCATGTTTCTCTTGTCTGAATCAACAAACCCTTCTGGTTTTTCAATGTATACCTCTTCTTCCAGTATTCCATTTAGAAATGCAGATTTGACATCCATCTAGTATACCATGAATCCTTTGAATGCAGCATAAGAAAGTAAGATTCTTACTCCTAGTCTAGCAACAGGTGCAAAGGTTTCTCCATAATCAATACCTTCTTCTTGTGCATACCCCTTGCATACTAATCTTTCTTTATTTCTTGTGACTTCTCCATTCTCATTCAACTTGTTTCTGAATATCCATTTGGTACCGATGACATTCTTGTCATCTGGTCTTGATACTAGTGTCCATGTACTATTCTTCTCAATCTATTCTATTTCTTCATTCATAGCACTGACCCATTCTTCATTTTCAAGTGCAATATTAACAGATTTAGGCTCAAAATCACAAAGTAAACATCTATTGTTTAGTGACTTACTTCTTGTTCTCATTCCAGCCTTCTTGTCTCCTATGATCTGATTATGTGGATGATGCCTTCTGACATACTTGGAAAGTTTTGGTTCAACTTTGTGTTCATCATTCTGATCATCATCTTCACCTTCATTCTGATCTCCATCGCTCAGAACATCATCTTGAGTATTTTCCTGATTTTTAGTAATTGCAGCCTGATGATTGGGTGCAATGTTATGTTGCTCAGGAGCGATACACTGTTTCTCAGGTAGAGTGTCAGGTTCAGTATAAACAAACTTGTTGTATTCCTTTGGTTCTCTTTTGTTTTCCTTATCATTCTTTTCTGCAAATTCATCTATCTTTACATTTTCACTTTCAATGATCTTATTAGATGACTTATTAAGACATTTATAATCCTTTCTTTTGGTGGAATACCCTAGAAAGATATCTTCATCACTTTTGGATTCAATCTTTCCATTTCTATCATCCTTCAAAATATAACATTGACTACCAAAGATTATGAAGTAACTTACATTGGGTGTGTGACCATACCAAAGCTCATAGGGTGTCTTCTTTGTGTCCTTCTTCAATTGTACTATGTTCAATGTGTAGATAGCAATATTGATAGCTTCCCTCCAGAAATTTTGAGTGATTCTCTTCTCAATCATCAATGTTCTTGCACAGTCAACAATCGATTTATTTCTCCTCTTAGCAATTCCATTTTACTGCAGTGTTCTTGGTGTAGAAACCTGTCTTTTAATTCCATGCTCATTGCAATAGTTAGTGAATTTATCTGAAATAAATTCCCCTCCTCTATCTGACCTTAAGAATTTCAATTTATTTTCACTTTGTTTTTCTACCATAGCCTTATACCATTTAAACATATTGAATGCTTCTGATTTATCTTTTAGGAACATAACTGTCATCATTCTAGAATAATCATCAACAAAGAGAATAAAATACCTATCTCCATAGTAACTCTTTGTCCTCATGGGTCCACATAGATCAGTATGGACTAATTATAGAATTGCATTAGATGTATGGATTCTACTCTTGAAACTAGACTTTGTCATCTTATCTTTTTGACAGTTCTTGTACATGATATGCTCGGGCTTTGTCATGCTCGATAAGCCTCTGACATTCCTTTTATTTCTTATCTTTATCATGTTGTTAACATTCACATGACACAATCTTTTGTGCCACAACCATATGTCTTTGTTTCTAGCCATTAAACAAGTGGTGTTAATTTCATAAAGATAGAAAAGGTTACCTTTTGTCTTCTCACCAGTTCCGATCAACCTTCCTGATTCATTTAAGATCATTTCCTTCTTATTTTCAAATGCTACTTGGTGATCTATATTGTTCAGCTGTGACACACTTAACACCTTATAATTCAATCCTTTTACCTAGTAAGCATTTTCAAATTTGATCAGGTTATTCAACATTATGGTTCCTTTACCTTCAACTAGACAAGGTGTGTCATTACCCATTCTTACTGAACCACCATTATAGTATTCAAAAGTCTAAAAAAATTTCTTATCACGGGTCATGTGACACTAGTAAAATTGGCCCCTATTTTCAACGAAAATTGGTCAAATTATCTACGCAGATTGGTCAAAAGACCCACAAATTGCTTTGTCGGTATTTTTATCATCGAACAATCAACACATTCTTGTAAACGTCAAAATTTCTACACAAATTTGGTCAAAATTAGCATATTCAAATGCCCACATTATTTGTCGAAAATGTGCCCAACGTTCATTGACATGTTTGAAAATTTTTGACCAAATTTAGTCGAATTGTTTGAAAATTTTCAACACAAAATGGTCGAAACATTTTGACTAAACTCTTTCTATTTCGACCAGGATGCCAAACCCACGACGCAAAATTTTGACATAGAATGGTCGAAACATTTGGACCAAACTCTTTCTATTTCAACCAGGATGCCAAACCCACAACGCAAGCGTTTGACCAATTAATGTCAAAATTTTGACGAAAATAGAATTGAAAAAACAAATTCTGAAACCAAATAGCCTCAGTTTTGGTATTCGGCTTCAATAGAAGATGGACCAATAAAAAATTGCTTCTTGATCTCTAACAAACAAGTCTTGAACCAAGTGAGAAGCTATAAGTTCACGACTTCAAATTATAGCTTCTCACTTGGTTCAAGACTTGTTTGTTAGAGAGAAAGAAGAAATTTGTTATTGGTCCATCTTCTATTGAAGCCGAGTACCAAAACTGAGGCTATTTGGTTTCAGAATTTTCTCATTGAGTTTGGTATTCAATCTAAACAACCATCAATCATATTTTGAGACAATCAATGTGCTACTCAAATCTCATGTATCCCAATCCATCATCAAAGGACCAAGCATATTGACATCCAGATACACTACATTGGGGATCTCATTCATGGAAAAGTCATCAGTCTACTATTGCCCAACATCCAAGAAAGTTGCCAATATTTTTACCAAAACCCTCACGTAAAGAAAGTATTCTTATTTGTTAACTTTGTTGGGGGTGTGGGAGGCTTCATCTTATGGGGGGCATACCTGGTCTTCTTGTGCCTTGATCCATAGATTTCAGTAGACCTTTGGGCTTCATGGCTCTGTCCTAGTCAAAAATTTTCCTGTTGTGCGACCTGCAAAATTTACGGTGCTCATCTTCATTCTTTTCCTTCCAGAGATAGAATTGTTACATATTATGTTTTTTAAAATAAGAATTGTTGTATGGGGGAAAATGAAACAAACGTGTAACTTAGTTATCAACAAACTCTTTGATTTCTTTGTGGATTGATAATATTTTCCTC